>NBZC01000018.1:0-153507 GCA_002245345.1 Scheffersomyces stambukii
GCCCCAGCCCACACCCCTGCCGGTCTGGCCCCCACCCACGGCGGGTTTGTGTCATGTGGGCCTGGCAGGATTTTTCCACCCAATTTGTGGAAACACAACCAGTGCCCCGCTGTCCGTCCCCTCGTCCCCTCGTCCACCAAGACAGCCCTGTTGGTGAGCGTGAGTCCGTGTGCGTGTCGTGCCCCCAGCCAATCCGCCCTTCCTGCCTGCCGTGGCCGCGTCCCGTGATTGTCACCGCCGCCACCGCCAGCCCCTTGTCCCCAGCGCCCGCCGATGATCAAGTCGTTCCGCCGCAGCAAGCGGCTGTCCAACTCGTCGGGGTCGCCCAAGCACGCCATCTCGCGGGTGGCGTCGGGGTCGGCGCCCCACGACCACGACCACGACTCTGTGTTGCAGTCGCCCAAGAAGGTGATCAAGGCCCTCTACGACTACGAGCCCCAGGGCCCCGGCGAGTTGCGGTTCGTCAAGGGTGACTTTTTCCACGTGTTGCACGACGACGACGGCGACGCCGGCGCCCCGGGGTGGTACGAGGCCACCAACCCCATGACCCACGCCAAGGGCATGGTGCCGGTGTCGTACTTTGAGGTGTTTCTGCGCCTGCGGCCCCTCGCCGCCACCGCCGCCGCCGCCGCCCCGCCGCCGCTGTCGCCGCAATCACCCCACCACCGCAACTCCAACCAAACATTATACGCTGTAACATTATACGAGTTCCACGCCGAGCGCGACGACGAGTTGGACATTGTCCTGGGGGAGAACTTGATCATCTGCGCCCACCACGACTACGAGTGGTTTATCGCCAAGCCCATCAACCGCTTGGGGGGGCCGGGGTTGGTGCCGGTGTCGTACGTCAAGATCATCGACTTGGTCAACCCCACCGCCGCCGCCACCATCGACCCCAACAACCACGACGACGTGGTGCGCGCCATCGACACCTTCAAGATCCCCACCGTCGAGCAGTGGAAGGACCAGACCGCCCGCTACCAGGCGTCCACCATCCCCTTGGGGTCCATCTCCTCCGCCCACACCCCGCCGGTGTCCTCCACCACCCACTTTTTTGACTCCCGCCCCGGGTCTCCGCGCTCGTCGGTGGCGTCGGCGTCGCCCGCCGTCGTCGAGGCCAGCGTCGACTCCTACCACCTCGACCAGGGCCGCTACCAGTACTTGGTGACAGCGCGCCTCGCCTCGGGCAAGGTGCGCTACTTGTACCGCTACTACCAGGACTTTTACGACTTGCAAGTCAAGTTGTTGGAGCTCTTCCCCTACGAGGCCGGCAAGATTGAAAACTCCAAGCGCATCATCCCTTCCATCCCGGGCCCCTTGATCAATGTCAACGACTCCATCTCCAAGTTGAGACGAGAAAAGTTGGACTACTACTTGCGCAACTTGATTGCCTTGCCCGCCCACATCTCGCGCTCCGACGAGGTGATGCGGTTGTTTGACCTTGTTGACAATGGCTTTGACCGCGAGGCCGACCCGGCCAACCGCGCCTCCAAACCCATCAGCCAAAAGTCCACCTCCCACAATGACCGCTTGTCCCAGTACTCGGGCGTCAATGCCGCCCTGTACCCGCGAGTGTCCGACACCCCGACCTCGGGCGACTCGGGGCCCGCCCGCTCGCGCGAATCCTCCTCCACCAACTTGCTCACTGACCCCAGCCCCGCTGTGGCTGCAGCGGCCGCCCCCGACCCGCGCCTGGCCAAGATCAAGGTTAAGTTTTACTACCAGGACGACATCTTTGTGCTATTGCTCCCCACGAGCTTGCGGCTCCAGGACCTCAAGACCAAGCTCTACAAGCGGTTGGACTTGGACGCCCTGGGTCCCTACACCCAGGACTCCATCCACCTCTTTTTGAAGAACGACTTTGACGACTTTGTTGCCGAGAATGAGATTGCCGACCACAACTTTAACGACATGCACAAGTTGAAGTTGCGTGAGTTTGAGGTTGACGACGACGAAAAGTTCCACGCCATCTTGTTTGACAAGTGCAAGTTGGTGATACTAGTGGGGGGATGAGTAGCTATGCCCGCGGCCCGCCGCACAATACAACCCGTCTGTAATCCAGCCATTGTAGAACCGGTCTGGCCCCGGGCCTAGAACCACGTCCAGGCCCTGCTAGCGGCTTACCCCAATGGGGGAGGTCGTGCGCGCACCGGACCTGTGTCGCAAAAACGCGACACAACCGCGCGACACCACAAACGACAACAACCCGTCCCCACCGTCTTCGTCTCTATACCGTCGCCAACCCCGCAATTGCCCCTCTTTCCGCCGTTAGCCGATATGCCCGGGCCCGGCTCCGACCCCCACCATCGCCAGTCCCTTTTCTCGCGGGTATGGACGTTGTTCACAGGCGATTCGTCCCGCCCTCCGCCCCACCTAGACGCCATTCCCAAGCCCACCCTCGACACCATCGGCCCCCTGAACGAGGCGGACTCTCCTGCAGACGGCAATGGTCTCCCTCGCGGTCCAGAATTGGGCCCATCGGGCCTAGACTCGACGCCCGGGGGTCTAGACCTCGACTCCACCATCTCCATGGCCCCGGCCAGTCCCCACGTCACTCCATCCCCCGTGTCGACCCAGCAGGCGGAGGCCCGCACCAGCTCCCGCAAGTTCAAGACGTTTGAGGAGATCGAAGCGGAGTACTTGAGGCTCCAGCAACAGCAGGACCTCTCTCATCTGGACGCCGTGCACGAGATTGGCGTCTCCGACAGTGACGCCATCTCCGATAGCGACATTTCCGAAGTGGTCCCTCCCGTCGTCCCCGACAGAGTCGAGGAAACCGGTGCTTTGGTGGAGGAGTTGTTGTTTGTTGACACGGCGGTGTTCCAAACCCCGTCCCGTACGGTACAGATTGCCCGTACCCCTCTCAAAGGGGCCGGGAACCCCGCGCGTAGCGGACCAGCATCGTCGCCGGCGTTGCAGCGGGTTATTTCCCTGCGCTTGACGCCTTTGGTGAAGCACAGGTCGGTACAGGCCACCCCACAATCGCAGATTGTCGTTCCCCGGCTGGGGGGGTCTCGCTCGTCCTGGTACTCGCCCACGCCTAGACTCAACACTACCCCTAAGACCACCACCCCTAAGATCACCACTCCTAAGACCACCACTCCTAAGACCACCACCACTCTTAGGCCCAGCGCCATTCTTAGGCCCAATACTACCCCCAAGCCCTCTCCAGCGGCTCGTGTTGTTTTGTCAGCGGCCAAACTGAGCTCAAACAGTGTTGAATTACGAAAACTGGCCAGCGCCTCTTCGGCATCTGATAGTGCTCATGGATCGAGTCCGGTTGTGATACCCATGGCAAAATTGCCCGGGTTTGCTGCCTTAAAACTTCGCTATGGAACAAAGAGAAGTTCAAAACCTATCCCAGCTGATTCAAAGTCAACAAGCAGTGCCATCCCTGGGCTAAAGACCACCCCCGTCCCGATTTCAAGGAAAATCAACCGTATAAGACAGATCGAGAAAAGAAGACTTGAGCTGTTAAACCAGAAAATTCAATCTGTTGCAGCTTCCCATGAATCTAGAAGTGATGACATACAAACCCAGAGTTCAAGTCCAAACTCCTTCCGAAATCAGGCTCCAAAGAATCAACAGGCAAATCGAATAATCGACAGTGATGACATACTAACCCAAAGCTCGGACCTTGACTCTTCACAAATTATGTCCTCCAAGAGATACAAGACTTCCAACCAGAGCTATAATCCTGTTGCCATTGCACCTGATGCTAGTGACAATGGCCTTCAAGATATGGATAACCAAAATAGTGATGATGATGCTATACAAACTCGGAGTTCACATCCCGATTCCTCCAGAAGCCAGACATACAAGAAATTTCCTGGAAATAAGAGTTTCAATTCTGACTATATGTCTTCTCTGCGGGGCGTCAAACACCTGGAAATTGCACCTTCCGCTTCATCTCCGTTGAGGGACAATCCCTCTTCCTCCGATGCAACCGTTTTTGTTCTCCGGGGTCTGGATGGTAGTAGTGTTTGCGATATTATTCTTCCTGACGTGTCACGCTATCCATCAAACCCAAAATCAACGAAACAAAGTGTTGCTATTTCTCATGATCTCAAATTTGATACATTGCAATCAAAATCTTCACCCAATGGGACCCCCATCTCATTGGTAAGCTTTGCTCCACAACGTGTTTTTGATAATGGCAAGGAGTATTCTAACAGCCATTCAAACTCCTCGTCCTCGGTACAACATCCTCTGTCAAAAGGAGTTATCAGTACGGATGTTCCACCCAATGGACTCCGTACTCAAAACGAAATTCCTCTGTCCCCTCGGAAACAACAAGATTCTGCTAACAATACGATAAAACTGACATTCAAAGAATTACTGCCGTTCTCTTTCAAAAACCCTACCCAAGCAACTTCCAATGCTAAAATTTCTTCCTCTAACTCCAATAAGGTAGAAGAATTACAATTGAGAACAAATGAGAATATAAATAAACCAAAGAATTCGGATGATTTGCAGTTTATTCACAGTCCCCCTGTTGTGACCTCTTTAAAGAAGCAAGGTGAGAGAAATATAGAAAATTTTATTTCAGAAAGATCAAAAATACATCAAAAAAGCTCTAAAACCTGGGCTTCATCCCCTATAAATAGAGTAACTGGTTGGCAAATTGAAACAACAGAAAGATCACAGAAGCGAATGATTGAGCAGGACTCTCCGCATCAAGCAAAGAAAAAGGCAATTTCTTCTCTTTCAAAAGCTGAAAGTCGAGATTTACTGTTGTCTGAGGCCAAAAGAAATCGTCTTAGAGCTTTGTTTAAAGGTAATCGTGAGAAACAGACCCCACCACTCACTGAAAATTTACCAAATCAGCAAAATTCATTGCAAGACTTGAATGTAACCAGCGTTGAAACCAACAAGGATGGCAGTTCTGGTGCTATTCTTGCACAAGATGAAGATAATATTTCAACCGAAAAGGTTACTTCTCCTGCTAGTCTCCATACACACCCAGAGGAGCAGCATATACAGTCAGAAAAATCAGTGGAAGTGCCAATAATGTCTAAGAAGTTACAAGTAAATTATATTTTGGATTCCCAGCTGTCCACTAAAAATAACGTTCATCGTGAACCAAATAGCACTGAAGTTCTTCAACCAGTTGAACTTGAAAACAAAAATGATCAAATAGAAAATATTAATGAAGATATATCCAAAGTACATGAAAACGCTGTTGCTCAGACAGACAATGTTGTTGAAATGCAATCACATGGAGAGCAAGATGAAGTTCGTGAATCACTTCCAGACATAGGTGAACAAGTCGATGATTCTGTTCAAAATAATGATAAAGACACAAATAATGTTGACCAAGTGTCAAGAAAAGAGATTGTTGAAGAATTTATGAGTGAAATGCGTGGGAGTGAGCCTTCCAGCAAAGAAGCTAGCTACAAAGTGAATACAACTGCCTCGAAACCCGGCAATGAAAACCAACAAAAAGTCACCAAAGAAATCTTACAGGATCTTAGACCAGGCCAGAAAGTTGACGGGAAACCAAATAATGATCAATTTGATCCGGATGATTCTAATACGATAACTTCTGAAGTTGAGTTTATTCGCAAAAGAGATATTACTGACGAAAATGGCGGAGATGGAGAAGATGAAAACAGTTCACCTAATCCTTTGCCGTTCACCAAGTTTGGTCATTCACCATCTCATCTGCACAAACAAATTCGCCAAAATAATATTCCCGAATTGAGAATACGAAGAAGCAGGAATAGTATCCGTATTGTCAATACTTCCGAAGAAGAGGCGAGTGATGATTATTGGCAACCATCTCAAGAGACCGAGGATGATTCCATTAAAGATGCAGAACATAAAGGAATGGTTACTTCAACTCAATTGCTTAGTACATCGGAAAACTCATCTGGAGAAAATATTATTCCTCTGGTAGTACCAAACTCTAATGAAGAGTCAAACAATGAAAAGGAAATGGCACAATTGCAGGACATTGATGAGAGAAATTTTGTCACTGTTGAAGCAGATAACGAATTGGAAAGGGTAGATGCATTGCCTTCGAACAAGGAAACGCATGCCAACCAGGATAGCAATCAACTAAATGAAAACCAGGAAACTGAAAAGGGTAAAACGACCTCTGATATCTTGTCTGATACAGTGCCGTCTGTATTAAGAAAACTAAGACTGAGAAACAAGAAAGCAAATTTGTCTATTGAACAAGTTTCACCGATGCCGGCTTTAAGCAAAGAAGTAAAAGACTTTCAGAAAGAGTTTTTCACTGGAGACATTAGCTTGACGAAAGATCGAGTTCTTAACCAATTGGTCACAGTGCAAGAGAATACAGAAGATGGGGAGAAAGTTCTCCGCAAAAAGAGAAAATCTCGCCGGTCGAGAAAAAACAGGGATGATAGATGGTGATATGGAACGTCTTGGTCCAAGGCAGACAGGTACGCCTAGTGAAATATTGAAACATTTATATTTCAAATAGCTTGGCAACGTATTAAAATAGCATATTTCCAAAGAACTGAAATACCATTGTTGAAGGGCGGCACGCTTGGTACCTCAACCATGATGAGTGTAGACCTGCGTTGCCCCTTTTTGTCACTATTTCAAGCAACTACTCAGTTAGCTTGAAGAATCTGGACAGTTTGTCAGGTTCGTGTAGCCTTGTGTACACAATTGGTTTTAAATGAAAGTCGATAGCGTTTGCAAGAGGTTATTCTACACCACGTAACAAGTCCATATGAATAACAGCACACTTAACGGTTGGTATTCCTTATGAATCGATCCATGTACCCAGTAGCCATAACAGAATCTTCACGTAATGTAGTCAAACATTTGGTAGTGGTAAGCCATGCTAGAGGCGTCAACGGTTGCGAAACCAAAAATGTAACGTTACAGTGAGCACTGCCGAAGTGCGGGATTTGTGGGGCAGGTTTGCTTTCGCTCAAACGCCATCAGGATATTCGTTTGTTTCTTCATACTTTTGCTCTTCACAACGGAGCGTTGTCTATGTCGACGTAAAGTCCTTGTTTCCACAATCCTACTCCAAAACCAGGTTGTGGTAGCATCGAAGACTACAATACCCATCAATATGATAGCAATTGAACGATTCTAGGCTCAAACTCTGATACACGAGCTGATTGCGTCGCAGACGACCGTTTGACACGGCAATTGTTCTACTCTACTACATAGTATTGTAGTGGAATATCATCAGTTTTGACTTTACTACGAGAACTGGGATTTGGGTAAACACATCGGCTAGTGTCGCAACCAGTTTGCGACAATAAAATGCGACACTGACCGCGACAGATCTCACCCCCAAAAACCCTAGAAAAAATACACAATCCCCCACCCCCAGTTCATCCTCCGTCACTACCACTCGCCATGACGAGACTCCAGAGCACAAAGAGGCTCCGTCTCCTCATTCTCTCCATATTTATCATCATTTCGTTTCTTTATGTGCTAAATTGGAGCAAATATAACCGGGACTTGCAAAGTTATGTGCCAGATAATTTGAGATCCCGGCTCGGGTATGTTCCGGAAGAACCCAAGCGAAAGCCGAAGAATGAAAAGAAAAAGAGTGGTTCTGCCCTGAAGAACACAAAGGATACAAAAGGGAGCAAAGAAAATGCAGGAAAGGCCAACAAGGACGGTAAGAAGCCAGACCAGAAGGATACGAAGAAGGGCCCCAAGAAAGGCGGTAAAAATGACTCCAAGAATCCCAAAAAGGAGGGAAAGAAGCCACAAAAGGCAACTCCAGACCCTAAAATGGATAATAAGAAAGCCAACAACAAGACTTCGCAGGCAAAGCCCGATAGACTGAAACAATTGACCAAACAGCAGGAGCTCGAGGAAAAATTCAAGAAGCTCAAAGTGGACAGGACAAAATTGCCGTTGGATATGCCGTTGGTCTCAGAGGAAGAGGATGACAAGGATGATGTGAAGCCCAAACAGAAACTGAAGCCAAAACCAAAGCTCAAGCCCCAATTGGGTGAGGACCTGGAGCAGGACCCGGACCAAGAAGACGAAGCAGATTTCGAGCCTGATGAATCCTTTGGCAACTTGTACGAACATGAAGATGAGTTTAACGTTGAACCTGAGCTTGAAGATGAGGAAGAACCAGAAAAATTGGACCCAACCAACCCCAACCGGTTTCTTGGTGACACCCACGAAATGACAGGAGACCAAAAAGAGGCCATGGGTAACATTTTTGACTTCAATGAGGTGGATGATAAGTCCAACTTGTTGGGAGTACCCACATCTCGACAATTGAATATGAAACCGGTCACCAAAGAAGAACCACCATTACCAGACATTCCCAACGATTTTAAACAGATAAACATTATGCCATTCAAGTTTAGAATCTACTCCCACAATGTCAAGAATGGAGGTAACCATGCTTTTGTTGCAGGCGAACAGGACTGGAACCAACGGTTCTTAGCCATTGTCTCCTCGATTTTGTTTAATGTTATTCCCAATACCATTGTCACTCTCCAAGAGGTGTACAAGTACCAAATGGAAGACGTCATGAGAGAGTTGAATCGGTATTCTCCAGGGGATTGGGACTACTATGGGGTGGGGAGAATTGATGGAGAAGAACTTGGCGAGTTTGTGCCGGTGATTTTTCGAAAAGGAGAGTGGGAGATGGTGTACAGTGACAGCATGTGGTTGAATGGAAAGAACCCCCGAATGTCGATTGAAGGGTGGGATGCACAATATTTGCGTATTGTATCTTACGTCACCTTGAAACACCGTGAAAGCGGCAATTACTTGAACATTTTCAACACCCACTTTGACCATGTCGGGGACACATGCAAAGTGGGGTCTGCCAACTTGATCCTTCAACGCATGGGAGAGATCAATAACTGGCCATCATTCTTGTGTGGAGACTTGAATACCGAGCCCAAGGAGGACGGCTACAGACTTCTTCGCCAGCACATGTACGATCTGAGCAAGCTCACCACCCCATTTAACCAGTATGGCCATACGAAGTCAACAGTGACTGGATTTGAGGGTGAGGTGTTGTTGGATGGTGGACAAAATATTGACTACATCTGGGCCCCGAAGTATGCCACCAAGATTGAAGGCAAGGTTGACCGAGAGCAAGACGAGGGATTGAATAGGTACAGTGCTGGCAATCAGATTGATTTGCGGTTGGAGAGGTGGGGGATGTTGCATAGCAAGTTTGATGGCATCTACATGAGTGATCATCGGCCACTTGTGGGAGACTATTTGATGGGTCCTAAGTGAGACAAACAAGGCTAGGGATCGAAGAAACGGAAATAATAAGAAAATGAGTTATTATATATATGGTTCCACGAGATTCACATTTGCACAACTATTGACTTAGTTGGTGCTTTTGTATTTTATAATTCACATTCATCAGTAATATCAACAGACCTTATTGTTTCCTTATGGGAATTCCCAAGCAATTTGAAACGTAATCAAAATTTCCACCTCTGGGATTGGCCAAGGCATGCTTCCAAGATGAATGATATGAAAAGGGTCTCAGTAGAGTTGCAAATTCAGAGCGGAGGCTTATTGTAGATTAATATATCGGAACTAGCTTTAGCAATAAGGGTAATAGGCTAATCATTTTGTAGACTTCACATAAAGAGTAGCTTGAGAGTTTCCATTCTTAGATAAAGCACAGTTTGTCAACTATGAGTACACCTTAGCCACTAAATAATCCTGTAGGTTCTTGACTTTGAATTACTACGAAAGGAAATACAAAACCTTTTGCAACTTCTTAGTAATTACTGAACCAACTGTCGATGAGAATAGTAATTTTACAACCTTAAATGACATTCAAAAACTACTCTTAAATCTACGACTCCCATAACCAATCGCCAAATGGGCCAATGGTGTTGACCAAGTCGACTCGTGAATCTTGCGCTCATAGCACGGACCAATGTCTTTAAAGATTTTGAATAACTGTAGATAAATCAGTAAATACAGTAACACGAAATCGGCCAAGCATAAACAGCACCAATATTGCCCTAGCCATCATTAAGTAGTGCAATTTCCTAAAACTACATGGAGCAATCTTCACCATGCATCAGATACTTTGAATAATTGCCTTTTTTGCAGCCCTAGATGCCCAACTTTACTAACACCACAAGGAAACTAGGACCAAACAAAACCGTGGACCTACTCCCAATATAGCCACGAGCTAAATCATTGACTAAACAAACACTAACCAAACGTAAACCGTAAACCAAATTGTCTTGTAAAACAGCAACAATGCAATCCTAAAACATTGCCAAAACATTGGCAACCGATTCTCGTCGTATATCATAACTACCCAGAGTCAATCTCAGTGTCGCTTTAACTACATCATCATCCTCGCCCGTTCACCTCCAGTCCCAAGCCCAAGACGGAAAACCCCAACATCTACACTACCTCGCAACCTACATCCTCTTGACAACCTGCATCCTACATACCTGCTCTCATCATTCCAAACCCACGGCCAAGGTGTGCACTGCCGCATCTCATCTTTCGCTGTGCCACCATCTGCACGACGTCATTTGCACCGGCATCTGCCCAGCCCACTTCTGTCTCTGTCTCTCTCCCTCGCCGTCGTATCTGCTCTCCATCACCGTCATCGGCTGATCGTTTTGCCCCACCTGGTCGGTCTTCACCTTTTCTCGCACCGTTGTAGTTTGCCAGGAAATTATAGCGACAAGAGTACAATTGCAAATCCGTTTTCGTGCCCTTTTTGATCCTGTGATAGCACTCTTGTCGCACTGTCTAGTCGTGCTTACACCTACTGCCTATTTACACTGATATCGACATAGTGTTTTCACAGGGGTTAAACCTAGGACATTTGTTGGACTGTTTTGTACGAGAGGGTCAGTCGTTCTCCTTGCACCTAATACGTGATTCCTGAAAGCTTTTTGTACTTTTGTTCCTCCACCTGTCATTTGTCTGACGTCATTTGTCATTCAAGAACTGTCAGATCAACAGTGGATCAAATACAGAGCAGTTAGCCCTCTCCCAGTGCAGCCACACAAGCTGGTAACAGACTGAGCGACCAGGTCTACGTTTAAGTCAACTTCGAATCAATATCCCGACATCATATCGATACCTGATCCACGAGTCATTTCTGAATCAAATTCCACGATTTCACAACAGCTCGACTGTATCCAGATCAACATCCGGGTCCACGCCAAACTACTTGTATATCTCATCAGTCTATTCTGATCCGAAGTCAAGCCACCAAAGCACACCCACGTCCAATACACTCAACCCAGACATCGCGAGTTGTAAATTGCTGTCACGCGTCCACCTTTTCCCTCTGTATCTTGCATGATAGACCATCACGTCTCCAACGTCCCCAACGTGTCCAACATCTCCAACATTTCCAATATATCCTCTAGTCATATGAGCTTTCCCCATCGAGATACTTCAGAATCCCCTCCAGCCCCTCCACCACACCTTGTCCCCCCGCGGGATCTCCGCAAATCACCGTCGTACGCAACCCCGTCCCCTTCGCTGTCAGACCCTCACCACTTGGCCACCCTGATGCTGCGCTCCAACTCGTCCCAACAGTCACACATCTCCACTTCCGACTTGCAGTTCTACTACACCAAGATCATCAACTATGAGTTTCGTAATCTCCAGTTGGATCCCGAAATTCTGGCGAAGTCCTTGTTTGATCTCATTGACTATTGCGAGTTGTTATACGAGAACTTCACCAGACTCGTCGACTCCACCGATCCCAAGGACCACTTGGATGGTCTCAAGGTTTACACCAAAGGCTACTTGATATTCAACTACTTCATCAACAGCTTTATCATGTTGCATTTCAAGGGTTTTGATGCCTTTATCGAATCGAATGAACAGGACTTTATTATTTATTTAAACATATTTGCATTTTACAACACTGATGACTATTTTGACAATGGGGCCTATTCCATCAGTTCACGCCAATTCCGTGATATCATCAAGTCTTATCTTGTCGAAAAGAACTTGTTGAGCTTCAATGTCGAAGAGTTATACAATTGGCTTCATGAATACATCAAATATCTCAAGGAAAAGGACAAATCCCTAGACGAGGTGAGCTCGCAAGAAAACTCGTTCGAAACCCCACTTTTGGACCAGGAGCCAACCATGAACAATGGACACGCGTTGAAAAGCGATTCCGAAGAATCATTGCCGTCTCCTTCTAGAAATGACTTGGAGTCAATTACGGATTTCACCCAGCGGTATCCTTCAATCAATATGAAGATACCAGAGACTCATCGCAATAAAAGACTTCCTCCTCAATCTTCATCCCCTCCCGTACCTAATGAAATCATTGACCGCCAGCACTCTACTTCTTTAACAACTCATTCAGAAGACTCGAATACGGGCAAGGTTTCTCTCAAGGATCAGGTGCGAACTGCCTCCAATTTCAAGGTTGTGTACAAATCCTCGCTTCCCTACCCCAAAGACCAAGAAATACCATACCCTCAAGACGCTGATGATTTGTATTTTGATGACACTTTTAAAAAATATGGTCGTCCCAAAAAGGAGGTTCCTGATGGGTATTTGCGTCCACGAAATTCAAAACCACCTCCCAATTTGGTGCCCTCTCAAATAACCAACGATGCATCCTTGATTCCAGTTAATGGAATCCCAAGTCCCAATAAGAATGACCTCGTGTACAAGTCCCCCAAGTCATACAACGGCTATCCTCCAAAGCAAATGCTACATCTCAACCACGTTCCTAATTCAACTCCTGCCCCTCAAGTATCAACAAACATAAATGTGCAATATAATGGCTTTCTCAACGGTAATGGCAATGGATACAACAATGGGTACTACAATGGAACATATATGAATGGACAATCGAATGGGGTAGATGTGTATCAACAACCCCAAAACATGTATTATCAAAACAATTTCCAGCCATTTGCCTATCAAAATGCGCCCTTGCCGCCTCTTCCACCTCAAGCGGGTACGTATACCAATCGGGAGCATCAGATCCCCAATAGCTTGGTGCCTCAGCATGTAAAGGTGCAGCATGAACAAGTCAAAACACAAAAGATCAATATTTTGAAAGAATATGCCGTGTGTGGGTTGCGCAACTTTGGCTCCTCGTGCTACATTAACTCCACTATTCAATTGCTCTTTGGTATATTTGCTTTCAAAAACTTTTTTCATGGAGGGTACCAAAAGTATATCAAAGACCCCAAGTACTTGCAAATCCTTGCCAAACCAAACTCCCACCACAAAGATACGGTGTTGATGGCAGAGGCTATATCCGGGTTATTAAGGACGTTTGAGCAACATGGCAGTGTGTCTATTTCACCCACCAAGTTTATTCGAGTGACATCGTTGTTAAAACCTGATTTCAACATTCCCTACGAGCAGCAGGATGCCCAAGAGTTTTTACTTTTCGTTCTAGAACGGCTCCACGATGAATTATCCAACAAAAATGCCAGCGAGCTCAAGGATCTAGAGGAGTATATTCGCAAACGGAGAATAAATATCAATGTCAAGGACAAGAATGAATATCTCAAGTGGTATAATTCACTCATTGAGCATGAGGGAACATCACCCATCAACGACCTTTTCCAAGGACATTTGCAGAACAAATTGAGTTGTAACACTTGTGGATATGAATCTATCAGTTACTCGCCGTTCTCGATATTGAGTTTGCCTATCCCGGGATCGGGTGATATGGTTAATCTCGCAGACTGTTTGAGGTATTACATTCAAGACGAAGTGTTGAGTGGGGAGAACGCTTGGCACTGCCCCAAGTGTCACGGGGAAGTGGCCAATGCCCTTGATAACCATCCGGTATTCACGGCCAAGAAGTCGGGGATATTCAAGTTGGGTAAAAAGTCCAAGCCCTCCAAGCCTCTGCGCAACACCACCAAGGTGCATACTGTGTCGACCAAGTCGCTCAACTTTATCAAGCTCCCTCAAGTGTTATTTATCCACTTGTCCCGGTTCTCAATGTACAATTTGACAGACAAATTGGACACGGTGATCAAATATCCACTTGAGTTGAAGTTCAATAACAATGGACATGAGATTGCTTACAAGCTTGCAGGGTTGATAAACCATTTTGGTAACTTGAAGAGTGGACACTACACGGCATTGGTCAATAAGAGCACTGCAGGTCAGCAGCGACTGCCAGTGGTGACCAAGGACAATTTGGTACACAGTTTCTGGTGTCTTTTTGATGACGAGAATGTGCGCAGCGGTGTCAACCATGGCAACTTGATGGGCATGGGTGAGTTGACAAGTCGCGATGTATATGTCTTGTGCTACGAGCGGGTGTAAATGTACATTATAGATGGTAGAATACAAATTTAGATGAGATTGGTGAATCTTGTAGGAAGAGGATGGACATATTTTCTTCAAAACTTAGGGTGTGATGATTTTGAATTCTCCATAAGGCCCAATGTTATTCAAACGGCTAGCTCGAAAAGAAAATGATTCGATATGTCGAACCTAACTAGAAGTTGGGTCGAACTGAATTTGAGCTCGTCTGCCTGGGTCAAACCTAAAGCATGGACGCATTAATCTAAAGTAGAATCCACTAGTTGTAAGGCTCGAGCACGATGAAATTAGCAATGGTCGAACTGCAATTTAAGTTGAAATAAGCAGAACAATGCAATAATGGGACCAACTTGGCGATCAAGTTCATACCTGACTTGAGTACTTTTCTTCCATTTTATTCTTTATAATCATCTTCATCGCCAAAAGCAGACGGCCTCTTGACCTGCTTCTTTACACCCTTCAAAGAAAGTCTCACGGGCCCTGTAGCCAACGGAGATGGCTTGCGAGGCTGGACACTCGGTTTGGCCACCCTTCCTGCATCAATCTGGTGCGAAAGAAGCCGAGACGCTATCTCATCATCGGCGCGGGCCTGCTCTTCTCTTTTGACTTTGTCTTCTTTGACCCCGCCAACATCCACTAACAGAATTTCCAAATTCAACTCGTCATCACCACCAGTTGACCCTGGCCCGTTGTCAACCTTGACAATCCCGTTCTGTCCCAAATGTTTGACAAACGCTGTCAAGGTCGACCATCGTGTGGAATTCATGTGCACATGGTCCCGATCCAATATGTATTCCTGATACACTCGATTGGCATTGACCTTCTTGGTGCCGTGGTTGATGCGGAGCATCCGTAAGAATTCAGCTTGGAACTGGGACGAGAAGTTGTCGACCACTTTTGCTCCCTGGCCGGCGTCATCAATTGCAGCAATGCGACCCTGGTGCGATGGCGACGACAAGTGGTTGGCAAATCCGTTGCCATCGCGGCACTGCTTGCGACAGATTTGGCAGTAGTACTTGAGTTTCTGGAGCCCCGCTGCCTTGAGCTTTTTCGCCTCGTACTTTGCTGACCCCACCGGTGCTTTCCCCATCGCTCGTGGTGTGCCTTTGATTTTCGTAATGGCCCCTCGCTTTGTCCATCGTTTATTGCTGGTGTCCCGGGCTCCGCGTGCGTCGTACCTTGCCAACAACCACTACCCTGTGCTCGTGTGGAACAATGTTGTGCCCGCACAGAGCAAATACTTAGGTGTGTTTGCCGCCACTGCCTTGACGCTCGTGCATGTCCCCGTCCCCATATTTGCTACGGTAGGGCCTCCTGCAGCCCTTGGTTCGTGGTGGGGTTATCGTCGCTATCGGCACTGGACGTACTTGCGCAATTTGGCCAAGATAGGCCCTGAGCCCGCTACCCCGGATGAAACGGTGCAGTTAGCCAAGTATGATGTCACTAGTGTTTCCAATGCTGTTGCCGGCATCGACAGCGAATTTGACTGCATCAAGTCCCAAGTTGTCGACGTGGTGGAACAGCGCATTGTCGACTATATCATGGCCCACGGCACCGACGACATTACAAGTGTGTTTTTGGACCATAACCAGCAGTTTGCTATCAACATCTCTGATCAGGAGATTGAGAGCTGGGTCACTAGCCAAGTGAGGGTTGATCCACAGTCGTCGGAGGCAGAAATGGAATCGAAATTGGAGTCGAGCTTGGAGTCTTTGCAGCCATTCATCAAGTGTTCCTTGCCTTTCTACTCAAGCAGAGACATTGCTACCCGACAGCGACTAGGTACTATCCAGGTGTACTTGGTGAAACAGCCAAAAGAATCGCTTATCCATGAGGAGTACAAGATTGCCATTGAAATCACCCCTATGGCATGGTTTTGGGGATGTTCGAAGTTCATTTGCAGTATTGACGGGGTAGGACTCACCAAGAGCCGGATGGTGGCTGGGCAAGGAGTCAAAGACGAAGGGCATACAGATCAAGGTGAAGGCACCAAACATCAAGACGAAGTATAATGTAAATAGACACCACTTGTCACAATTAGTATTGTTCAGAGAAGTGCTTTCTTGGTGTATTGATGATGGTTGCTGGATATTCAGTGGACAGCTTCATAGATGGGCCATCAAAAGGGTTAAAAACACTGTAAATAGATCCTGGTCATTATATGGAGGCTCTTCTTTGATGTATAGACTAAAGCCATTATTACAGCTATAACCTGGCCTAAATCACAAATAAGGCAAATAATATTCGTAGTCTCCCAATGATGAGCACACTCTGAAGTGTCATACCATCTTTTGTGGATTGCTCTATTGTTCGTAGTGATGATGCCTTTGATGGTGATTCTGGTGATGTTGATTTTGCAGCCACTCGTGATTCTTCGACCACACAAATTGAGTTAGAAATATCGACGATAATCCTGTTCTTTTTTGCGATAATTAACTGTTCTTTTGACACTCAATTCGCACATCGACCACATTTATTCATTTGTTCGTTCTGGTTCCTTTACACCATTTTGGTGATGATTGTTGCTATTTCTGTACTCGATTTTGGTTCGGCATCAACACATTGTAAGCAACAACAATTAATGCAACATTACCTCAGTAAAGACATCAAATATATCAATATGGGTTGACAATGTCGTGATTATTTAACAATTATTACTTAAACCAGAATTATTATTGGTCTGGCTAGTTACCAATCAATCAAATTAAGGAGTTTCATAAGACAAAATCGTTAAAAACGACATAATGTATAACAGAAGGTAATACATTAACTATTCGTTCTTCGCAGTTACATTTTAAATATCAACCTTTTTCCAATTTCTTAGCAATTAGTGGTATCAATTTCGGAGTGCATTGAGTGATCAAGGAAATTGGTTGTTGAACTGTGCCATATAATTAAACTATCGTACATTGCAAACTATAGTCGTTCATGATTCAGATACGTTGTTCAATTGCAGCTTATAGATCAAATATGTGCCAACTTCAACCAACTTCAACCAAACGTCAGTCAAACATTAGCTGATATAAAATATTGCCAAAATTTGGTTGAATAAAACAACATCCGTATCAACCAACTATATACAATTCAATTTAGTCACCATTACCATTGAATCGACTTACATTAAAGTACTAAAACTTTTTAACCAAAACGTAACTCAGATATAAATGTATTGCACAACTTTTTGTAATCAAACTTCAATTTTGCAACCATTGTGAATTCTGAGTACGGTTCACGCCAAAGCCATTCAAGAAGCTATTCCAAGGCTTTAAGAGTGAATGAAAGGGGCTAAAACAAATTTATCATACAGTATACATTTAAATGAATTTGGGACTACCAGAATGTGGTTCCATTATCAGTCACAATATTTCTCAGTTATTCTACCATTTTGGAACCACTGGTTCAATTCAGACCTATCAGGAATGGATATATACTATTATAGTGACAAAAAGATGCAATTACAGAACTTTCAATTACAAATCTTCCAGCCCCGATACATATTAGTCCAAATCTGAATTGTATGATATCTTTTTAAATATCTATAATCCATTTGCAGCTATTTTACCATTCAATTATTTGAGAGCAGATGTTACAATTCCTACACACTTTTAGAGAAACATACCAATAAAACATATCGGCCTTCATTAAAACCCCAATTTAAAGAAGTCTCGTCCAAATTTCCGAAACCTTCCATAGTCATGACACCCCGCTCCTTCTCTCATCTCTTGCAACTGAGGCAACCACTTGTGAATGTCATCGATTCTCTTATCCGTGGCAGGATGGGTGGAAAACATGTCCAGCATCACTGCTTCACGCTTCCCCAGTAATTGGGCCTCAGAGGCGGCCATTCGCTGCCAAAACAGGACGGCATTGCTTGGATTAAAGCAGGCGCGGGCCATGAGCTCACATCCAATACGATCAGCTTCCGACTCCATCTCCCTCGATGCCGGCATGGTGAGCAAGCCAGAAATGAGTAAATCATTGAACCAAGAGATTCCTGTCAAGCTGTATAGTATTGTGGACAACATAATATATATTGGTTGCTTGGACAATTGCTCGGACGAGTGGTGAGCCAACTGGTGGGCTAGCTCGTGAGACAATACTGTGGCCAATCCGTCTTCATCGCGGCAGATGCTGAGGATGGAGCTAAAGATGAAGATTTTGCCGTTAGGCAAGATGAATGCATTGGGTGGGTACTGGTTGCCGTCGACTATAATGATTTCCCAGGGCAACGATAACAAGTGGTCCCTCTGTGCCTCGTTGTCATTGTGGGCCACCGCCACTGTCAAGAGCCGGTTCATGATGGCCGACACCCGGGTGTAGATGGGGTCGTGGTGGGGCACGAGCGAGCCTGCAAACTGACGGCGGATCTGGCTGTAGGAGTAGTCGCCAATTGAAGACTCGAGCCAATACGGCACCCAGATGAGTCGGCGCCGGTGGGTGAAGGGGGCCTCGTGGAGGTTATACACATAGAACCCAGCCAATCCTGCCCCGACGTACAAGGTGGTTCTTGATCGAAAAAGGTGGAGGTAGGACGACGAGAAAGGCGAGGTGGAATTGTCGAACCGTTTGTAGGAGGCAAACCTAGCGCCAGCCCGGTGGCGGGCGAACATGCGAGCTCCTACCCGAAACATGCAGAACATGGTGGTTGTCAAGCAATAAGGTGAGGAGCAACAGAACCAGAGTCAGCAAGTACAATAGAATACTGCTATTGCCAATTAGTTGTCGATTGGTCTGTCAATAGCAAGCAGTTGGGCCAATGGTTTTCAGAAGCCTTCCTTGAGCGGCTGTGTCGGCTTTGATTCAAGTGGTAAGCGTCACCGTCCTGGCTTTTATCGTCCTGCTTTGGACGGTATGGTGGCAAACTTCCCGAGATGGTTGATGCCTCAATGGAGAAAAGCCCGGAGGCGGCTGTCTACTGTTGATCCTCTATCGGTGCTTGCTTGAGCTTCAATGGCAACTGATCACTTTGCTTGTTCTGCAGCTGATCAGTCTTCGAGTCTAACTGGCGGTTGTCAACAATGTTTTCCCGTGGTCTGTCTTTGAATGACACAGTCTATGGATAAATCGGAGTGAACCTTGGTTGGCCAACGGTGTAACTGAAGGTATCTGTCTTTCAGCGATACAATGTCCAGGACTCACTGCCAGTCGTTAATCTAGAGGGTCTACGGTAATCCTTGACCTTCGCTCGCTATCCGTACCCTTCGCTAAAACCCGTTTCGAGCCGTTCGTTGTGAGCCGTCCGCTGCAAACGGTAACCTGCAATGTGCAAACGTCAAACGGCAATGCCCGTGTTCCGTGGATATCCACTTTGGCGTTTTCGCCATGCGCTCGGTTTTGCCTTTACTTGTGCTCAACTACACCACAACCATCCTCATAATAAATAATGTATAAACACAAACTAGTGGATGAGAAGTAAATACTCTATACAAAATCAAGCCAACCCATTGAACCCATAATGTCACTACCCTGTAGGAAACCCGCTATGCCAAGGGCGACGGGGGGCCTCCGTGGTCGTGAAACGGCGACGAGGTTGTGGTGGTAGTGGTGTCAAAGCTGGCGTCCGCCTTCTTCATGCGCAGCACCTCGGGGTCCTTGGCCACATCCACGGTGGCTGCTTCGTAGGTGAAATGGTCATTGATGGCGTGGGTCTCGCCCACCAAGTAGTTGTTGACCAAGTCGGACGACGAGTTGTTGCCCGAGGCCACCGGGTACCGCAGCTTCAACTGCACCTTGGCGGCGCGGGTGGGGAGCTTCTCGAAAAAGCTGGGGTTGTTCAACTGCTTGGCCAACATGTCCAAGTCTGGGCCTGGAGAGGGCGGAAGCGGGGCGCCAAGTGAGGAGGCGCTGTCGAGCATCGACGGGTGGGCACCATCAGCCATGACGTGCAAGTTGGTAGAAGAGGCGTGGTGGGAACCGGAGTGGGACCCTGCGGTGGGCGCGGGGTGCGCCGACGGCAACATGGGGATGAAGGTGTCGTAAAACTCGTAGGCAGACCCTGTTTTTTGGTGGTACTTGGGGTTGCACACGGTGGAGGTGGACTGTTGCGGGTCGCTGTCGGACGAGCCGTTGGACGACGACAACACCACAACCTTTTCCTGGGTGCTGCTGTTCTTGTCCTTGTCGTAGGGACGGTGGAGCTCCTCCTGGAACTGGCTAAATGACTGGTCGTCCTGCAACTCCAAGTCGAAGTCGTTGTCCACCAAGTCTTCTTTCTTCTGCTTGCGGTGGTTGCGGCACCAGAAGAGCCCCACTATGGTGATGACAATAAACGAGGGGATGCCCACCGCCAACCCCACCGCCAACCCTTGTGAGTTAGCCATGGCGTCTAGGGTGGGGTTTGTGTGTGTTCAAGTGTAGCCAGCGAACCGGCAGCGACAACAACGTCGAGACAAATAACAAACGTCGGGGAAACGACGGCAACCGGTGCTCGTGGGATCTAAGCGAGCGAATAGGGGCTCCGGAATCTGCCGTGGGCGCCGGAAATCAAGAAAAATCAACACCAGCCGCCAGCTAAACGCAACAACCTCTGGATAACGATTGGTTTCCACAAAAAAATAGCACTTTGGCTCCAACTTTCTCCTCTTGAGTCCTCTAGGGCATAAATCGAAAAAGAAATTTCTGGTTTGGCGGGTTTCTTTGATGTTATTTTTTACCAGGTGGATTTCCATTTCTATTTTTGGAATGGGACAAAACCGCCCGGATTAGTGTCAGGTGCTGCAGGACGGGACGACAAGGAGGGGTTTGTTGCATCGTTGCGCGAGGGTGTGGGGTCCCCGGTTGTAAAATACCCCTGGCCAAGGGCGGGCTGGGCACCATCACGGGACATGAGGTGTGTTTGTCGGCAAGCGGTGGTTCCCCATTGGGATGACGGTTTTCCCGCCGGCAACGGCGCCATCCCGGTTGGGCAAGTGGTGCTAGGGAGCTGCATGCACCTGTCGATTGTCCGTTTTTGTATTGGACACCAATCCCTGACCTGACCCTGCAACTTGTTGCGTGCATTGTAGGCAATAATGCAAGCGCGGTAATTTCTCGGGTCGCTTGACAATGGCGGCAATTGTTTGTCTTTGTCCTTTATTTAGGACAGTTTGTCTGGTGCCTGACGATATCCGGGGATGCAACAGATGCCCTCTAGGGAGCACCTATGGGTTGTTGGGTGGACGTTTGGGGGATACATGATACGTGTGGACGTTTGATGGCATGTATGGATGGGGTGATTGGGTGGCGGCATACCCGATGTAGTCAACCAATGGAGATGCGGTCTTGTGTAATCTGTTATTTGGAATGGGACCCTGCTGAGATCTTGGTGCACTTTGACCGTGAATGGAGTTGCAACCGAACATCCAGTGAGGACGCGACCATGCAACGCCATGCGTGACTGTTCGACAGGCTTGTCGGTAGATGTACTTGTAAGAGTGGACTATGGGGCAGGACGGCTAGGGACACGGTTGTAGCACTGGAGTATTGGTGGCCCTGTTCGCCCTGTCGCAGGAACATTCTGGATGGTACAACGCCAGTTCCACGGACCACGAGACGCGGTTTCGTTGTGACCATGTCAACCCGGTTCGATCATCTTTGGTACTTGGCTCTGTTGTGTAGTTGGAGACAAAATGTGGTGGAAGGGTACTTATTGGACATGCGGTCCAATGTGCGTCCAGGGTCAAGTGAATATGGGTTTGATGACTGGGTTGTTCAGCAAGGTTCACTATAGTAAGTAGTTCAGTAATATAGTGTGAAGTTCAGCAATATCGTAGTGGTTCAGTAATATAGCGGTTCAATAATATAATTCAACGATATAGTGGTTGGACAGTAATAGTTGGTTTTATTGCAATCAGATGTCAATGGGTACTCAAATTGGGACATTTGTAGGTGTATCGAATGGCACATACTTCAACATGTTGCTCTTCTGGTACACAGAGGTCAATCAACCTGACAGTGTTGTGGCAGGTACCGGAGAACCAATGGTATTTGAGTACGGTTGCCATTAATGGTTGCAGCTAATGTTTTCCATTGATATCGTTTCCAGAGTTACTGTTGCCAATAACTTTGTCTTTCACTGCTGCCATTAAACTTACCATTAAGCTTGCATCTCGTTGCTCCAACAAGAAGCCTTTCTTACATACCTGTCGTGGCACTTAATGTATCTATGTCGTTCAAATAACCATCCTATCCTTCTAGCTCTTACAAATGAACAAGACTATAGATGACCTTCTCCAGACCTCGAACCTGATGTTGCAAAAACCGTGTGGTTCGCTTTTTGCAGCAATTCCTCTAGGGCTGATGGTGCTGTACCCCCCCCCCCCATACCTCTAGGCTGCCTACTCTTCTTGCACTTACAAACGTTGCCCCCTGTAAGGCCCATAATCTATCCTATTTACAGTCCAAAGCACCACTTTTGCTCGTATCGACTGTCGATGGTTCCGTTCGAAAGTATCCGATTCTTTTTTGCAGCATTTCCATCACTTTTCTTTACTACAAAACACCACCACGGAACTTGCCGTTGGTAACGCAGGCTGTACATGAACCTAATCTTTCTATAGAGACAGTCGGTACGTATTGGAGATCGTGGTCAAGGAGCCGGTTGGTTCATTTTTGGATGGTCCATTTTGGATGGTCCTCCTTTAGCATGGCCGCGGTGCTCAACAAGCAGCTGCTCGACAACCAGTCGTCCTCTTTCTTTGTCATTCCAATCAAATATCTTCTTTGCTCTCTGGCTTTGGGTCGTCCGAGTATTCTTCTGCAGTATCCCAGCTTCGTTCAATCAACCTTGTCAAGCATCCAAGTTGTCAATATGCTTCACTTGCACCAATTAGTTCACTCATATCCCATCCTCGCCATCAGCACCCATCCTTTGATGCTTTTGATCCTCCTGATGTTCCACTGCGGCATCAACAGCTTCGTTCCGTCAACCTCGTCAAGTTATTATCTTGTCAATTGTGCACCATTTTTGCACCAATTCTGCAAACTTTCACCATCCTCGACATCAACACACCCAAACCACCTGTTGCAACTCTTTATTCCCTCCATACACCTACATTGCCTCGTTCGCGCAGTCATAATGTCTATTTACAAAGTTCCTGGTCCTATATACACTAATTGCATACACTCCACACGGGCGACCATCCTTGCCATCCTCAACCCAACTCCCAAGCTTCACAATGGCATATACCCCCTTCCTACTGTTCGGCAGCAACATTGCCCGTCCACTCAAAGCTCAAACTCCATCTCCGGGTCCTTGGTCAAGTCGTACTGCACCTTCTTGCCGTCGCGGTCCACCTCCAACGTAAAGTGGTGGAGGTCAAACGGGTGCATCTTGGACTCCCTGCTCGCCTTCAACCGCAACTGGCCCGTGCCCTTGTCTCCCCGCACCAGGAAGGAAATGTCGATGTTGCCGTTGACGGTGTTCAACGGGCCCCACACCCACGGCCAACTGTTGGAGAAGTCGATGTCCTGGCCCAACCCCTCGCGACCCAACTGCGACCGCCGCAAAAAGAACATGGTCGAGGTCACGATGGGGGACCTGGTCTTCTCATAGTTGAAGATGATGGTGCATGCCACCGCAATTCCCACCCCGTACAACACAAAATACTTGCGGTTGAGCTTGCGCTGAGTAAAGGGGTCCGGCAACTCCTTGTCCACCGTCACGGTAGGAGGGCCGGCGGCGGCATGCATCCACCTGGGGTGCACCGACCGGGCGCAGGTTCTAGGCACCACTTTGGCTGCAGTTATCACGTGTCTAAGCATGGTGTGGGCCGGCTGGTGTTGTCAGTATCGAGTGGATGATGCTGGGGTGACTTTTTCAGCGAACCATCGTGTACAAAACCGCAACCAAAACCCCCACCAGTCACGGGGTCTGTTGCCACATCCACCACAACACCATGGACGTCGTACGAGGGGCATGCACCGTCGACAAGGTCGGGGGCATGGTGTACGTGCGCGAGGACCTCGCCCCGCTGATGTTGGAATGGAAGGCCATCGAGTCCGACAAGACCATCTCCATCCCCCTCAACTGCTTGACCCAGCTCCAAAGTACCAAGGAGTCCTCGCCCAAGATGATGCTCAAAGTGGTGTACCGCATGCCGGGCGAGGACGAGAAGTCGTTCAGGTTGGCCTTTACCAACCGCCCCACCATGAACAACATCAAGGAGTCGTTGCAGACCATCGTGGCCCGCTCGCGCACCCGGGTGGAAGGCGCGGCGGGCTCCCCGGAGCCGGCACCGGCGTCAGCTCCGGCGGACACCAATGGGGCTCCGGCCCCGGCCCTGGTACCGTCTCTGACACCGGCGGAGACGCCCACGCCGTCGTCGTTGCCGTTGGCCCCGGGCCCGTCGTTGTCGGACGCCAGCTTGCTCAAGAACTTCCAGCTCCAGCAGCGGCTCCTCCTCGAGGACCGCAGCTTGATGGATATCTTCACCAAGTCGGTGATGCGCCACAACTTGGCACCGCAGGTGTTCTGGTCCACACGGTTGAACCAGTTGCGCACGTTTGCCTTGACCATCTCCCAACACCGCGGACCCTACAACGTGTTGTCCACCATCAAGCCTGTGGCCACCTCCGACAATCAGGTCAACGTCAATGTCACCCGTGACACCATCAACGAGATCTTTGACATCTACCCAGTGATTGGCAAGGCGTTTTCCGACTTGGTGCCCCACAAGTTCTCTGAGGGTGAGTTCTGGTCGCGGTTCTTCAACTCCAAGTTGTTTCGCCGGTTGCGGGGTGACAAGATCAGCGCCTCCTCCAACAGGGGCGACATTGTACTCGACAAGTACTTGTACATAGACCAAAACTTTGTCGACGACGGGGCCGGGAATGGACTGCAGTCTTCCCCTCCCAAGAAACGCAAGACCGACACCCTTGATGGCGACGCCAAGGGCGGCGACCAGGGCCCGGCCGCCAGCGACACCACCGTGAGCAAGTTTCTTGACTTGTTTGGCAACGAGCAAGACAATTCGCAGAAGTTGGGTAACCGGCCCGACTTCACCATGCGCTACAATGAGGACGAAGATATCAGTAACAACAACAACAAGAACAACGGGGCCGGCGACAGTGAAATGATCATCTTGATGAAGAACATGAACCGGTTGTCGTCCAAGATGATGAGCATGAGTACGACGGGCGCCCCCGGCACCGGCGAGCCGACAGTGGACGGGCTCTCGGCTCCTGAGGTCTCCGAGTACCAGGAAGAGTTGGACTTGCACGATTTGAACGAGGTGGAAGAGTTGCACTACGTCAAGATCAATTTGGACCCCACGGCGGTGAACAACCCGGCAGATGGGCGCAATGATCCACTGGATATCACCACCGACCAGTTGCGCCAATATTGGCAACGCCAGTGCAACCACCCCGGCGAGGTGGACTTGACCGACACCTACGTATCAAAGCGTGAGGAGATTGAGAACACGTCGGCGGAGATCGCCACCCTCGTCAAGCTGAA
Organism: Scheffersomyces stambukii; assembly: GCA_002245345.1. Classification (NCBI taxonomy): domain Eukaryota; kingdom Fungi; phylum Ascomycota; class Pichiomycetes; order Serinales; family Debaryomycetaceae; genus Scheffersomyces; species Scheffersomyces stambukii. Next base: position 25,676 of record NBZC01000018.1, read on the forward strand.
CTTCCGCACCTTCAGGTTGGTTAACAAGGATGACAGTGCTCAAGGGGCCCGCAATCTTGTCAGCGACGAATTGACCCAGGAGATAATATCCTACAACATCACCATTGTCGAGTTCCTCTCTCACTTTTGGAAACTCTTTCTCCAGGGCAACAACCCCGCCCAGTTGAAGCGTCTCTACACCAGCTTGAAGAACTGCAAAAACGGCCTTGGCGAGTTGAAGGCCCGGGCCACCAAGTCGATGTCAGAATTGGAGGTGGTTGCCAACAACGATAAGCTCCGCGACAAGGTCATCAAAGATCTCCACGCCTGTCTCGAGCCCATGGAGGTGAGTGTGGACAAGGCATGCACCCGTTACCAGCAGGAGGTGCGCAAGCAGCAGGGCCGTATGGAGTTGTCGCCCACCCCCGATGTCAACGACCATGGCAAGCACCCGCTCCAGGCGTGATTGGCTGTTGTGCCATTTGCATTTGATGTTGGGACCATAGTGCTAGCCAAAGTGTTAGCTATGGTGTTAGCTATGGTGCTAGCTATAGCACTACCACCAGCCCACATCATATACCCCATTCATCACTCATAAAAACCTCATGATCCCTATTCCATCGATTCACCCCGTTATCATGAAAACTCAATAAACATCTAATTGCACCCATGATATTCCGCACTGTAATGAACCCCTTTTAGTAGCGTGCACCCTTTACATATGAAGACATCACTGGAACTTTGTGAATACACACCTCTATCGTGAACCATACTCTGGTTTTCAAAATAATTTCCTATAGTCCCACCCACATATAAATACTCCACAACTACACACCTGCACATCGTAATCTCAACACATCTAAACATCGTAATCTCAAAACATCTAAACATCATAAGCTCTGCAAATAACATCTACACATCATCAGATCTGTAACCTGACATATAAATGTCATATATTTCCCAACATCAATATACCTAGTCATAATACATATTAATTACATGAATACCTCGATACAACTGAACACATAACAGTCAGTATGAATGTTGACATGAACCAGTAGCTCAAGGGCTTACCACCATCATGATTACTCCATCAACACACAATTATCATAGAAATGCAAAGCACCAATGAACCGTTACCGTAAAACCTCGTCAACATACTAAATCATAAAACCCATTAGAACAAAACATCACCAACTTCACCAAACTTCGCCATTGCTCAAAGCTCGCACGCCAAGCACACCCAATGGAAACTGTCGACGCCCGCAACCATCACCAAGTCCCCCCCAAACACCCCATGTAGCAACCCCAAAACTTGCTTACTCCAGTGTGGGGGACTCCGCGACACTTCAAACACCACGTTGCACGTCTCCAAGTCGTCCACAAGCACATCGGCAAGAGATACTAGCGCGTCGACAGAACCTTGGGCCGCGAGCACCGCCACTGCGCCAGCATCCACCACCACCGTCCCTGTACTCGGGCCGGTCCTCGCTCCGTACAAGCGGATGCCGGGCCGGGGGAGCTCAAGAATGACCCCCGTTTTTTGATGGCAAAACGCCAGCAACGACACCGGATTGGCGGCGTCAAAGACACCACTTTGCCCCCGTGTCGACAAGAGCGGCATCCGCAACCGGACGCCCGTCGCTTTGGACAGTCGTTGGCGAGTGCGCAAGAACAGTAGACAGACGGTCAAGACTCATGGTGGGGAAGAAGAAGTCAGAATGAAGCAAATACAGCAAACGAGAAACTCACGCAAAGAAGTCAAACAGACAGCAAACGGGCACTATCGGCAACAGCAAGACGTGGTCGCCAGTGTTGCCGACAGCGACGCCATGGAGTGCTAGCATGACGGCTAAGGTGGGCGCGCATCGGATTGCCCAAAACGGCACGCGCGCATCTGCCATGCGCCGGGCTTGTGCTTTTGTAGCCGATGGCGAATTTGCGATGAGCAGACACCTGTGTTCTCCACACAATAGCCATGGCCAAAAAGGGTACGCACAGCGACATCACGGGGCCCCGGACCTTGTACTAACATAAGCAGTATCCAAGCACAGCAGAGCGGCACGAAGGGGGCTCGTGGACGACGCCGGTGACGCCAAGTCGTTGGAGACCATCCCCAAGCCCGAGAACGACGGTGTGCGTAAATCCATCATCAGAACCACCATCAAGAACGAGAACTTGCTTGCGAAAAAGATGGAGGGCTCCAAGGTGCGCAAGGCCAACAAGAAAAAGACCATGTCGTTGAAGCACCGCATGGAGCGCTCCGGAAAGTTGGACGGGGTGTTGACGACCAAGATCGAGCAGAGCATCGCCCGTGCCCAGTACGTGCAACGCGCGCGCAAGGCGGGGTGGGATCAGACCAACAAGAGCATTGTGGTGGAGAACGGGATGGTGGTCCGCGCGGAGCCGGTGCCGGCCAAGTCCCAGGCCCAGATAGATAGAGAGGAAGAGGACGAGTACGTGCGACAGTTCTACGCCGGCGACAAGCCTGCCGAGGAGAAGAAGACGCCGTCCGCCAACAGGTTTGCGTTGTTGGAGGAGCTGGAGGCGTAGACAAGGATAGCACAATACACGACTGAGATAGATAATAGAGATAGAGGGCCCCGGCCCCCTCCTCCGTAGTCCGCAGCATGGTTGCAGCCATGGGTGTAGATGCGCGGTCACGTGACTCGCGAGGGCAGTGTCGCGTTTTTTGTGTCGCAACCCCCCGCGATGCGACGTCGTGCTTTTGACACCACCAAACAGCCTACCCCTTGGTTGCCCTCCACAGTCCTAGTCCCGCATGGTCGTGTTCAATCACGTGATAGTCGTCGCAGGGGTGGTATCGCGCGCTGCCGCGCTCGCCTACACCCCCTTTGACAAGACCCAGCTCGCGCCAGACTCGTACTTGGAGCAGTTTGACTACCCGTCGCTCGCCCGCTCTCCGTGGACCCCGTCGCGGGCCCGCAAGTACGACGAGGGCCGCGACGAGGTGGTGGCCTACACCGGCGCCTGGGAGATCGCGCCCCCCTGGAAGCACCCGGGATTGTCCGGGGACCAGGGCTTGGTGATGAAGTCGCGAGCAGCCCACCACGCTGTCGCCCGCAAGTTGCCCCGGGCCGTCGACAACGTGGACCGGGACTTGGTGGTGCAGTACGAGGTCAAGCTCCAGAACGGGTTGCTGTGCGGGGGCACCTACATCAAGTTGTTGGACGAGGCACCCGACTACTCCCGTTTCAGCCTGGACACCCCGTACCAGATCATGTTTGGCCCCGACGTGTGTGGCAGCGACAACAAGATCCACTTGATTATGCGCAAGCGGGTTCCCGACGGCGGCGTGGAGGAGAAGCACCTCCAGTACTGCCCCATGTCCCGCACCGGCCCCGTTTCCACCTTGTACACCTTGGTGGTGCGGCAGAACCAGGACTTTGAGATCCGCATCAACGGCGAGGTCGCCAAGGCCGGCAACTTGGTGGCGGAGCCGCGGTTGTTCTCGCCGCCTTTTGCGCCCCCACGCGAGATTGTCGACAACGAGGACAAGAAGCCGGACGACTGGGACGACCGGTTGTTCATCACCGACCCCGACGCCCGCAAACCCGACGATTACGACAAGGTGCACGGGCGGCCGTTCATCGACGACCCCACCGCTGTCAAGCCCAGCGACTGGGACGAGTCGCAGCCAAGGTACATTGACGACCCTTCGGCGTCCATGCCCGACGACTGGGACCAGCAGGCCCAAGGGCAGTGGAGGCCGCCATTGGTGGTCAACCCCGTGTGCGATCAATGGGGTTGCGGCCCCTGGTCGCCGCCCCAGGTGCCAAACCCCGACTACAAGGGCCCGTGGTTTGCCCAAGACATCCCCAACCCCAATTTTCATGGAATATGGAGGCCCAGGAAGGTGCCCAACCCCGAGTACTATCCCGTGGACAAGCCGGGCCAGTTGGACAAGAAGGTGGGCGGTATCGGCTTCGAGTTGTGGAGCATGGAGAACGACATCTTGTTTGACAACATTTATATTGGCCATTCTGTGGCCGAGGCGGAGCTCATTGGAAATCTGACCTTCAAAGTCAAGTACGAGTTGGAGAACGAAAACAAGCAGGCGAACCGGTCCAAGATCAAGAACGAGCCAGTGTCGCCACCTCCGGACTTTGACCAGATGATATTCTCCAGCGACGAGCCAAATTGGAAACAGTTTCTTGTGTTTATCAAGTTGCTCGTTCGCAAGCAAAGGTTGGAATTCAAGGACTTTTACTTTGAGTTCTCCATGGATCCCGTGCGCATAATCACCACAAAGCCACTTAAGGTGTTGTTGTATGCATTGCTCTTTATGAGCACCTTTACGTTTTTGTGTGGCCTTGGAAGCACCTTGTTGTTTTTGATCCAAAGTGGGGGACAAGCGCGGTTCGACACCACCGAACCCCCCGCGTCTGAGGCCCCGGAAGCTGACACTTCGCCCAAGATCGAGGTCATCAACGACGATGACGACGACGACGTTGTTGACGAAGGCGACACCTTCAACGACTCATACAATGAGTTGAATGTGTCCTCGATTTCCGAGGTCAACACTGAGGGACTAACGCGCAGAAAAGGCTAGCATGTACATAGAAACGAACCTCGGAATGCGCACGGTGGTTGTACGGTCGCCAAGCACGCTACTGCTTCTAAGTATTTTAAATAAAACATACTCAATAGCTTCGTTGCCCATGGCACTTGCTCTGGCAAATCAGCTGATACCTGTTTTGGCTGCAAAATGTCGCAAAATATTTTTGCAATTTATGTCTACATATAAGGAAGAAAAATGACTCAGATTGAGAGTTCTCTTATAAAGTTGGTCAAATCTTGGAAATTTCTGATAGATAAGTTTTAGGATTAACCGCAGTTAACACAGTTAAGTATAGTTATATCCCCATTGAATCGATATGGAGTATACGAAAAATCAAATTGTGAGGGCAAAAGCGTTGAGCGGTTCTATGGACTTTTTTGATGAAGAAATAGATATCACTGATTATGACTTAGGATACGCTATATTGGTTGGGTCCTATCTTAACAAAGAGTTGCTTTGAAAGCAATAAATTTGGATATCGACTACGATTTTATAGCGGGCATAAACGGGATACTAATTTCTCAAAATGTAATCGACTACATAGATAAAGATATCGCTAAACATTACCATAATGAGTGGATAACTTACAATTTTAAGTATATGAACTACGGGACAGCCAAAAAGCTCATAAAAATGGGTTGGTACTACTACTGCACAGTAGCAATAGTGATCAACGACTGGTATGACTTATAATCAAAAATTATCCTACGTTGCTTACCGCATAGCCGTGTATCTAGACAAACCCAGATTTTGTAGAACCTGTACTAATGGACATGAAATAGGTGACAGAAATCATTTTAATCTTTTCGTCGACTTAAATTATACCATTTTCGACTACGAAGACTTCATGGACCCCACAAGTGACAATGGATACTACTACATTTTTGATGTTCCATTTAAGTTGAGCAAGAAATGTTACTCTAACTACGAAATAGTCAACAACTACTATGTGGCCGAAACTTGTTATCTTAACGGAGAAACAAGCGACTTGATTTTATCAAAACTATACAACACCAACTACCGCAAATATGGCTACCTAATGAAAAAGCATAATTTCTTTTTGATCTACACTAAAAACGTCTGCGACGAAATGGATCGCAGGGGGTTAGATGAAGTTCACAAATACTTAAAATACAATCATTTCTATACCAAACTTTTGTTCAGTATAGTCAACGATGGCTTTGAGGAACCCCCCTACAACCACTTACAAGTACCGGAATACAACATTTATGTTATTGCTAAATAGTACAGCGTAAGATTTACATTAGAGAGGCTACAGGCATTGATTGATAAACAAAAGTGCTTATACAAAATATTAGACTTTGAAAATAACAGATACGTACTAGAAAGAATTTACGAACTACCCAATCCCGAAAAATTCAACTTTCTTTAAGGTGATGAACTAAACCCCTTTGGCAATACTTAGCTTTAATTTTACTAATCTTTTCATACTTAACATTAGCCTCGAGGTTAATGTTAGCTTTATTTAAATAGGATAAATTAATATATTTAAATATCTTAATATGACCTAATCTTCTAAATTTGACAAAGGGAGATATAAAATTAAACCTAATGCTAAATCTGCTCCATCATCTTTTCCCGTCAACTCATACTCAGCAATAGTAGTAGCAATAGTACTAGAAATATCAGTTGCTACATTGACTCCAATTCCAAACGGCATCGTCAACACCAAAAATCCCATAAACACAAAACTCACTATACTCAGTATCTTCTGCTTTTTGCTTTCTAAATTCGTTAGCTTTCTTAGAAACATTTTTCATGTTATTAGAAACATCAGTTAATGGTGCCAATGGAGTTAGACTTTAGTAACCCTAAATAGGATTATTCTGGTACTCTTTCAAGAATGTGTTGTAGATATCAGTCATATTCTTAGTATACTGAGCGTCAATTGCGTCGTTGATCCCAGCACCACATACACAAAATCAACAGAGAAAATAAGATAAAATAAAAAGCATTTGAAACTTACAAGATCAAGATGCACACTGCACCTCACACCTGTGGGAGAAGATAAAGGGGGAGCAGAAAAACGTAACTCTTGCAATTTTAATTTACTGTTGTGGTAGAACCATGTCTTCTTTGAACATACATCGAAAACTGCCAAAAATAAAACAGTTGCAAACTTGAAAGTACCTGCAGAAAAAACTCGATGACAATGGAGCGCAATGTCGCGTCCCCGTGCGACAAATAATATCTCCACATCATGATCCACTAGCCCCTATCAATTCAGACAGCCACCATGGGAGCCAAGTCGAACGAAAATACCCCATTGTTAGGTGGCAACCACCCTCTAGACTCACACCATGAGTCCGTGCCGGTTTTGAAGGTGGTCAGAAAGAGCCGCAGGTCCACGTCAAAAAGGATGCACCTTCTCGTGATCCCCACAGTGTTGATGATATTGATCCTTTACTCCTTGCGGTTCCACATCTTCCGCACGTCCATATCGTCTTCCAACTTGTTGGGACCAAGAGTCGACTTGCGTCTTTACACCAACAACATCAGGTTTGACAACCGGGACCATCCGGATCGCCACGAGAAGCCGTGGCACGTGCGCAAGAAGCAGATTATCAACTCCATAGACTTTCACACCAGCTATTTGGGTCATGCTAACGTAGTGTGTTTGCAGGAGGTGTTGCATCACCAGTTGAAGGACATCCTTGGCGGTTTAAACTTGAACCACAATGATTGGACCTACTACGGAGTTGGTAGATCGGACGGAGTTCATGCAGGTGAATATGCTCCTATCTTGTTCAAACAACTGGACTGGGTTGTGCTTGAAAACACCACCTTCTGGCTCAGCGAGACTCCGTGGAAGCCCAGCCGTGGATGGGATGCTGCTTTGGAAAGAATTGTCACCATGGTGACGTTGCAGTCCAAACTCAACCCCCTTGTCAAGCTCAATGTGTTCAACACCCACTACGACCACAGGGGCAAGTTGGCAAGAAAACGGTCGTCGCAGTTGATTGTGGACAAAATGAAAAACTACAACGACTATCCTTCCTTCTTATGCGGCGATTTCAATACTCAGCCCACCGATGTGCCCTACCATACTCTCACAAAAGCGGGCTTCAAGGACAGCAGAACTTTGATCGACAGGAAGTATGCTTATGGCGACGAAGGAACATTTACAGGATTCGACAAGCATGATGAGGCCGACTCCATAATTGACTACATTTGGTCTCCCTACTTTACCAGAAGCAACTTGGACCCAGCCCTAGGACAAGTACAACAGTTTAACAACTTTTACAATTTGAAGCACCACGAGTACTACGATATCACCATCAAACAGTTTGGGGTGTTGCACAATTACTTCAAGGGCTTCTATTTCTCTGACCACAGGCCAGTGGTGGCAACCTACGAAATCTCCAGAACCCGGCTTTTTTGACTAGCCTGGTGCTACTAGATCGCGGATCTCTTTTCGAATCACTCAGTTGGTTTTTTGAATACAATGACATTTCACAGCCTCTGGAACCGGGTTTAAGGGTCTGCTTTACATTTAGTTTTTGACATTTAGTTTTGATATTTAGTTTTCGACGTTTCTAAGTTTAAATGCATGTTTATCCTCAATTCCTGTACCTAACTTATCTGCTTTAAGGAAAGCGCATTAAGTTGCACTTGGTGCATATTATTACATTGTTGCGGCGAATGATGTCAACATTATAGCAATCAAAATATCTGCAACGTGCTTGATAAAGATAGACTTGCTCTGAGGACATTTATTTTGTAGAGCAAAACGCTGGCTCTTTTCACAAAAGCAATAAACAATAATGCTCAATGACGTCATATACGTTAGGTGCTTATTTACAACAATTCGCAATGACGTCGCAAATTCATGGCTAACAATTGAATGTTCCCGCCAACACCAGACACCAGCTGTCATTTCTAACAAAGGTACTTTAGAATTACAATTTTATGCCGCAGAAAGTAGACGAAGCACGTTCAATTGCGCTGAACTCCCTCACTTCCTTTAAGCAACTGTAGCACGATACATTGGCTGTGAAACAATATGACCCATCATCCTTGGGCCGTATGCAAGTTACCCCCTGCGGCTTAACCTCAGAATGAAGCCACAAGCCCAATCGTCGCGTCCCACGCCCCATAGTATAGGCGCAAATAGCGACAACTGTAATGCCTCGCGCTAATGTCATGCATCTGACGGGAAATGAAGGCCGAATGTGAACACGAAGGAGGCTCACTTGATCTATTATTTCTCAATGATCTGCAGAGGGGGGTAAATTCTGCATGACATTCTGCATCAGGAAACTGCAAGAAACAATTGCACCAGTAATCTTCGCTAGCCTTAAAGCCACCGTGCCATTTGTTTCAAAATGCACCTCGTGGATGCATTACCCAACGGGAATAAGAAACATCATTTGCAACAAATAATGATTTTGGACTACTAAATCGCTAATGTCTAACAAAGATATCTTTTTATAGAAACATAAACAAAAGCAACCCATGCCATTACCTAACACGGCTAATTTGGTTTGTTCCCTCTTAATTAGCAATTTTTATTTTGACACAACCTGATGCCACACTACAATGAGCACATATTACATCATACTGTAGTTGCTAGCTTGCAATGGCTAAAGATGGCCTGCCTTCTCTGAAGGATAATCACGCTCCGTTGTCAATTGCATCGACTGACATAAGCGTGCTTATCTCTCTCCAGGTCTCGAGCAACCTTCATACATCAATTAGGCGCTCGTGCATGGTTGCCAAGTCTAAAAAAGATGAAGCCAAAACTACCTCTCCACCGTCTACTTCTCAGGTTCATCTGGCACCGTGTTGGAATGTGACATCTACCTACATTAACGTGGTAACGATTGTACGCAAAAGGTGGTTGACAAATCTTAATCGAGTAGCCATGGAATTCATGTCTGCTAGATTTGCCATTGCGTGTTCCCAAAATATAAGGGTCACCAGCGAATTATTATCGGCTTTCGAACAAGCAAGCAATTATGTCGAAAATTGAATGATGTAGTCCCAAATAGGAAATAGGACCTCGAGATGGCAGAGAACCCTAAAACAATCTCCGTAAATTACTGGAGAAAACTTCTAAATTTAGACGTAAACATGGAAGAATTACCTATTGTTCTTGATACTTTCCTTTGTTCCCCGGCAGAGTGGCATTTATTTTCTAATTATTCAACCCCATTTTTTCTTGGCGCAAAATATGAGGTCCCAAAATCTCCATCAGGATTTTTGCAATATTTAAGAACGAAGAATCCTTCCATAAAACAGCTCTTGTAGATTGTAATCATCAAAGTACCAATTGTACAATTGTCACTCGCTGCTCACAATGAAATTTTCTCCAGCAACTCTTTTCTTTTTATCATCCCAGGCTCTTGCAGCTTTGCACACCATCCAATTGCATGCCTCGTCCTTGGATGGAGGCATCCCTGGTTTGGCTATTAGTTCGATTCATGAGGGTGCCGGTATCAACTACCTCTTTTTGGGTGAAAGCGCCCAGGATTTGACTTACGATGACGAAAACAAATCGGTGTACATTGATCTTTCTTCAGATCAACCACAATACCACCAATCCTTTGCTATTGAAGGCAACATTGCCCAATTGACTGTCGCTGGTAACCCATTGTCTGTCACTTTTGACGACAATGGTGTTGCCCAATTCAATGGATCTGACAGTCTTTATGCTGCCAAGAACATCAATGACCCATACAGTTACTCCAAGGACTCTTATGCCGTTGTTTCATACCCTGATGGTGGTGCCCCAGAAGGTGCCGTTCCTATCTCCCTCAAGGCTGATTTCATCAGTGAATCTGGCTCTTCTGCTGCCCCACTGGCAACCAGCTCATCCGAAGCTCCAAGTGGAGCTAGTTACCCAAACACCACGGTAACTGATGTCACTACTATTTTCACCACCTACTGCCCAGAGGCAACCACCTTCACTGTCACTGTTTGCGACAACGGTTGTGTTGAATCCACTGTGTCTGTTTCTCAGCCAGGTACCATCACCCTCACCAATGTTTCTCCTCCACAACAGACTACTGTGGCTGAAGAATCGAAAACACCTGCTCCTTCTACTTCAGCTGTTGTTTCCGAATTGTCTGCCGGTGCCAACGTGGGTAAGATGGTTGGTGGGTCTTTTGTGGCTGCTGCTGCCGTTGCAGTAGGATTATTGATCTAGTTGTTCACTGTGTGTTATTTTTCTATCTTTAATTTTTCGTATTATATCCAATTTGTCTTAATATAAAAGCTTTTATACAATTCTCCTTCATGCATATTGCCTATTGCTACTGCAATGGATAATTCTTAAACAAGAAATGTAATGTAATTGCAGCCGTCACCTAAACAGTTCAATGCCGCATCCAAATTGCCTGATTGAGCTCGCACAAAGCCCTTGGTACCTCGGTACGGATACGACCTGAAAGCCCCATGCTAACAATAAAAACTACTGACTAATCCCTTTTCGTATTGTGCCCTTAGTCTTCTCCAAGATTCCGGATCTGTGAACTGATTGTTAATGGACTGTATTCATATTCATTGTCTACAGAAGAACCATTACGAGAATTGTTTTGAGCGATTTTATGAGAGGCATTACTATTGCAGGTTAATTTGACATTATAATAAAGACAAGGGGTACAATAGGTTTAACAACCCCGCGACATAATTGCCAAAAGTAAGACGATAAGGCCCCACACGACACCACTTGCCGTGCGAATGTGGTGCGACATTGCATACACGTGACCTTGGTGTACTATTGACTCCGCGATTGACTCCGATTGACTCCTGTTTCTCCGAGTTACTTTCCTTTCCGGTTTGCGTCCCACATGGACTATAGATGTGCCTGTATCGGGCACCCCCTGTGAATCGGCAGACTTTTAGCCTGAGGCAAATAGCTGCATAAATTATGCCTACCGTTTTACTTTATTCTTTTAAAGATTATTCATTATAACCTGTATGGATAAATAATCTTACGTAATAGAATACCCATAAACATAGACCTTCGACCCTTATACCTTGTGTTCGATATGCTCTTCAATTTGCTTTTCCATGGAATCCTTCTTGACAAGTTCTGTCTCTTCTTCTTCTTCAGAGTCGGATTCATCGTAAACATCGTCTCTCTCAATACCCAAATCGGCACCTCTGTTCTCTGGACCAAGAATGACCACGATCATCAAGTAAGCAATGACAGCACCAATAAAGATTGCCATCGTCTTACCATAGTCATAGACCCCTTCTTCTCCAAGTGGAAACCGTTCGCCAATGGTGGCCTCAATGGTGGAAGAAGCTGAAGAAACCAAGTTACCCAATTGGTAAGCAACACCCGCAATGAATGTTCTAAACTGGGGTGGGGACAATTCAGAAAGATGAATTGGAACAACCGACCATGACCCTTGGATACCAAATTGCATGAAGAATGCAGTGACCCACATTGGCTTGAAAGCCCATGGGTAAATAAATGCACCAGCAAACACGTTACCAATCAAAATTGCCGTTCTTCTTCCAATAAATGTAGATAAATGGGCAATAATAAACCCACCAGCAATAGCACCCAAATTCGCACATACATTGACAACAGTGGATTTATTAGCACCAAATGCATATTGTTTTGTCAACATTGTGGGGTATAAATCTTGAGAACCATGAGAAGAAAAGTTGAACCCAGTCATCATTAAAATCAAGTAAATGATAATCAACCAGTATTGATTCATAGCCTTTTTAGCTTGAGACTTAAACTCGGCAAATTTCGAGTGTTTCATCGATGCTTCTTGTTCAAATCTTTCTTTCTGGCGCAAGAAAGAATCGGTTTCTGGAGTAAAGAATCTCCAAACAATCAAGATAATTGGTGGACCAGCACTGAACCAGTAAAGTGCTCTCCATTCGTCCTTGGTGTTAGCAAAAGCTCTTTGGAAAACAACAGCCAACAAGTAACCAAATGCATAACCTTCTTGAAAGAGTCCAGATAACACCCCTCTAGCCTTCACTGGAGCATCACCAAGAGCCTCTGCTGCGCAAATACCAAAAAGACCACCCATAGCCACACCAAATATAGCTCTAACTCCCAAAAATTGTTGGTAGGTTTTGACAAAACCTGTACCTATCTGAATAACCATAAGCAAAACCAAGTTAATTATATACGGCCATTTTCTTCCCTTAGTATCACCAAGGGTACCAAAAATAACTGCACCCACCGTTCTCAACATCAAAACCAAAGTAATACCCCAGGAGACATCCTTGACCGAAACTCCCAAATCATTAGCAATATTGGAAACGTTCAACGAGGTTGTAAAGAAATCAAGAGCATCCCAGGTCCAAGCCCAGAAACCTAAAAAGAAAAAGTTCCATTGTTTCAAGTTCAATTCTTTCAATGGTTGGAATGGATTGAGAACTTCATTCCAAGTATATTTGCTCCACTCCTCTTTTCCTACCCAAAGGGTAGTGATACGGGTTTTGAGGTAACGTCTTATGGCCTTCCAAGTGAACTTGGGAGGCTGGATAATATGCTTATTATGCTCTCTGGCTATCTGTGACTTGACAGAGTGAATGGAGTACGGCATATTTCAACAAACTTGAATTAGGAAGACTAGAAAATACAAAACCGGTTTGCAGCAAACTCCAAAAAATGCAGCTACTTCCCGACAATATTTCGAATTTGTTATGAAGAAGAGATATAAGCCGGGATATATATATAGTTGGTTATCAGTTTCCCAGTACCAATGAAAATGTTCCAAATGTGCATATTCAAAGTACAGAAAATCCAATTTCCAATAGTTATTGTGGAGGTTGCATTGTTGGATCAACCCCGTCACAAAGCAACAATTTATTACTGCAAAATATTGGCTGATTGTGTCCCATTTCATGTTGTAATGAGATTTGTTTAATCTATGGCATTCGGAGTTGTCCTTCATTTTCCCCACCGTCCCAGCAAGCTTGCAAAAAAATATTTTTCAAACAATATCAAACAGGGCTATATATTTTCCCTCACCAGTTTGCTACAGGAATCGCCTCAAAAAAATCCTTTAATTTTATAAAGGTCTCCTAACCATTGTGCACAATGCAGAGAGTTAATTAAAAGGTGGGGTAGCACGACATTTGCTCTGATGTCACAAATGGCTGACAGACTCCGCGACATCCGTTGTCAATGCCAACAATACCGCGCGATTTATCTTATACGCACACAAATAGACCACTGGGTTACCGAAACCATTGTTTGCCGGAGACTACAGATCAAAGCCGAGCAGGCTGGCTTCAATAATTGCGCCCCGATTGCAACGGTTCCATAGGAATGTGGGGTCCAGTCATCGCGACGCAAACTTCTTCAAAGAAATCTCTACTGTATTCTTACTACATCTACCCCATGTTACCAATTCAAAATGTGGACGCGGGGGACCACAATGCCCAGAGACTACTTTACTAACCGTTGAAGTTTAATTGAAAATATGTCCAACACATTTACATAAATCCCGGAGCATAATGGGGATTGGTGCAAAATATGTGGGGTACGTAGAAGTTTAGATAACAATCGGAGAAAATCGGTACATAACCTGAAGTTGCCCTCGGCGAGACTATGGTTGGCCGTGTCCTCGAATAAACTGGAAAATTTTGTGTGGTCTGGCTATTGTGCCTTTTAGGTTTTCTTGGTATTCCATGAGTAGATGTATTTTTTGGAAACCATAATTCCCCGGGATTCCCACCATAATGTGGATGCAACCATGAACGATGAGGAATTATTTCAATTGCAGAACACTGGTTCCGTGGGTTTTCGTTAAAAATATATGAAAAAGAAATGGCAGTCTGCTCCCACTTGCTGAAGGTTGCAGCGTATGTTTGTGCAATCTTTGGCATCCTCGATGCACACATGGACACCAGGGTTGTCCCGGAACCACATATTTAGGTTTTAGAAATGGAGGCGGGAAGGGTTATTATGATGTTGGTGGAAAGTAAGTCCCAATTAAATAACTCCGGGGCGTTAGCCTTGGGGTCTTCCCCTCTTTGCCCAGAGTGAGTGTTCTTTCTTTCGCAATGAGATGGCTTCTGGTTTTGTGTGTGGTTTGGAAGGGCAGATGTTTCCATCACAAATAGGCAAAGTGACACAATCGCCTATCATGGAAAGAATGCATAGTAGGATTAACAGGATGTGCGCGCGGTGCACATCTCAGCCTTTGCGTCTTGTATCTGAACTGTTTTAGGGCACTCTGCTGCGCTGATCGAACTCACAACATCACAACAGGCCATGTCTGACTGAAATGTGAGTAGTGAGCACACCTTTCTGACTCCAGTAATAACCTCCTTCATGTCCGCTACCGTGTAGAGCAGGGCAATCGACACCCTTATCATTATTGGTTGGAGTTCATAACCACTGTTGTGATGATTGAACCATCTATGATGCGTCTTTCGGTACCAGTTAGCCGATCGTATCACACATGCAAGTTCAAATGGTAGCAGGACTCGGACAACAACACGCCTTGAGCTTTTACTTGTCGGGGTCTGCTATAACCAATATTCGAGGTGACCCCTAAACAAGTTACTATGGTTAGGTATCGGGAGAACCCGGGAAACTATCTTCCCCACCAGACATTATAGTCTACACAATCTAATATGATAGAACCGTAAATATACAACATCTTACTATAATAGGTAAACAATCGAGCCTCATAAATCTGCATCGACACATAGTCGTGGGGTAAAATTTGCAATCTAAGTTTTATAATATTACCCATAACAAGGCACTGCCCTGGTTCTACATAAATCAGCTTCAAATTAACTTTATTGAAAATAAAAACGGAGAACTAGGGATTTCTCAGTCTGAATTTCATGATCCTTCGGAGCAACTGATCGACATGAAGTTCAATTTCACTAATGAACTCATCTAATATCGACTCTTCGCGAATATAACGATCAATATCGTTGGCAATAGAAAATATGTCGCAGTTAGAGTGCTCACTTAATCGCTTGACAAACTCAATTATAGATTGCCGCTCAATGAAGGTTCCATGGTCAATTTCATCTCTAATCCAATTCTTGCCCCATTTTTTAATTCTGGTGGTAATGGGAATGTCCTTTGTGAACCATTCCTCGCAAATTTCGTAGACACTACTAAGATTATGTTTCATATCAATAATGGGGGCCTTTCCTCCATTAACCCTAACTGGACGTGGAAATAACAATTCATATTTTTCCAAACTATCGTTAATCTTGTTGATCAAGTTGGAGATCAAAGCTGGATTCACGGATATTTGTTCATGCAAGATTTTCTGAATATTGGACTTGGTGTTGATAAAAGAATCGCGAAGGAAATCCATATCATGTTTGGATTGCTTTCCAATCTTCCCAGTGGAATCAATTTTCTCAAGCTTCTCTTTGTATGGCAAAAGTTTTTCTTGAGTTGTGGGTACAGTGTCTTCAGTTAGCAAAGAAATGATTGAAGATCTATTATTTCCGTCGGCAATTGTCTCTTCTACTACATTTTTGCCTTGCATTTTTCGACCATTCTCAATCTTTGTACTGTCAATGGGTTCGATCTCACTGTTACCATTAGAAGATGGTGGTCCATCGGCTAGTTCGTCATTCGATTCAAACAAGTTGGTGGAAAAAGCACCCAGAGATGACGTCGAAGATGCAGGAGATAACGGAGAAGCAAGTGATGTTTCCTCTCCATCCTTTCCACTTTCCTTGTAAATTAGGTACTCCAAAGCAACATTGCGATTGGGTATCTCTTTGTTTTTCAAATGATACACTAAAAAATTTATTTCTTGGAGCTTCGAGAACGCAGGATCCATCTTTCTGAGCCGGATCACTGGTTTATTCGACGTGCTCATAGCAAATTGTTCTTCGTAAAATTCTTTCATTAATTCACCAGTAACGAAGAAGTTTTCAAGCTTCTTCTTACAACAGAATCTAATGTAATGCTTGAAGGTGGTTATATATCGTTTTCTTGTCTCAAATCCCAATGATAACAACCTTGCCTTTGCTTCCGGATTTGTAAGAACTTCATCGTCAAATTTTTTAAACATTTTAATGACGTCTTCTGTATCTTTAGACATAATTCGTTTGTTGATTTTTATATTATCTCTATCAACACGATACCTCCTCTTTGTTTTCTTCTCGGGGTGGCTTATGATACTATGTATAGTTGAAGTAGGATTTGTAGGTTTCGTTGGTTGGTTCCCGTTATGGGTTTCACTATTTGATATTCGAGCTGATTTGTTTCTTGCAGACAGAGTTCGTGTTGATTTATCCTTTTCCTTTTGATCTATCTTTTGGGAAATAATAGATGTAATGGGAATTCGTCCATGGTTGTTCGTAACAGCCGATGGCGGTGGTGGTGGCGGATTATCATCTGTCAATAAATGATGTATATCATGTTTTCTATTTGTCTTTTTATTGATCTCATAAGGAGTTAGAGGATCAGTAGCAATGGAAGAGTCATTTTGTCTTTGGGGAAAAGGCTGCACTTGGGAATCATGCAACTGTGGAAATTGCTGCAATTGTGGAAATGGTTGGTACTGAATTTGTTGATTAGGTACTTGATGATTAAGCTGTTGCTGGAAAAATTGTTGCTGGTGCATTTGGTGGACCTGAATCTGTTGATATTGTTGATACTGTTGATAATGCTGAAAGTTGGCATCAGAATTCAAAGTGGGGGTGGGGTCCGATTTCTTTAGATTTGCCGATATCTTTTTTGATGGTTTTGGTAAGTCAATTGGATGTTTTCTTTTCCTACCTCTGGTTTCCACCTTCTTTGGACCAACTGCGGCTATGGGGGGAGTAGCTAAATTAGCGGCTGGAGGATTCTTTCTTTTTCGCCCTCTGGTTTCTTTCTTGATCAAGGGTGGTTGATTATCCTTGGTTTCTGATTTGGCTTTATTTTCGGAGGCCAGTGTACCAGTATTAGAAATAGTTGTAGAAGTCGATGATTCAGGAGTAGAGGAATTGAGGTTTGAATTGGAGGAGTTTTGGACCTTTTTGG
This sequence comes from Scheffersomyces stambukii, assembly GCA_002245345.1. Taxonomy (NCBI): domain Eukaryota; kingdom Fungi; phylum Ascomycota; class Pichiomycetes; order Serinales; family Debaryomycetaceae; genus Scheffersomyces; species Scheffersomyces stambukii. The sequence goes on from NBZC01000018.1 coordinate 43,192, forward strand.
CTTTCTTTGCTTTTTCTAGTGCCTTTCTCTGCAAAGGAATTGGAATGACTTTCTTCATCATTTTTCCGTTTTCGCTTAGTTCAACATCTATATGGTTGCCAGCTGACCTTCTTGTGGCAACCATGATTAGGATTTTGTCAGCTAATTATAGAAAATCCGGAGAATAGTAGGTATGAAAAAGAAGATAAACAAATATGATAAAGAATGGGGAATAAAATTTTTTTGGTGTAGGAGCATTTCCATAATAAAAAAGCCAAAATAGATTAAAAAATATTTAAAAGTAATAAAAAATTTTAAGAGACGAGAAAAAATAATCCGTTGTTAGGGGATGGAAAAAAGGGGAGTTTCACGATGTGAAAATCAATAAACTCATAAGCGGGCATTGTACGAACTCACTACTCTCAATGGAATCAAGTTGATCTTCAAGAATGCCTTGCATAGTTCCAATTTAATAAATGTCTACAGTATTATTAACATTAATAAAAACCAGAATCGAAGGTATGTATCAGCAAGAATTTGATTATTGAAGCTTTAATAACCGAACTTCTAGACCTAATAATTGATTTTAATAGTTACGAATAATCGAGAGCTTTCTTACGTTTTACAAGAATGTCATTATTATTATTCGGTAAAGATAGCTCATTAAATTACTAGCATGGTGAACAATACTAGTGATATATGGTTGAGATTTGGGGGTGGTGAAGTAGGAAAATCACAACCTGTTCTCGAATGGTGAATTTAGGGGTGTCATTTGATTAAACTTAGTAAGATCTTCATGGTTGTTGAGAAGACTTTATTGAAATCTAATTTGCTATTATTTAAGGTGTATACTATACTTATGCTTTAGTGGTGGCATGGTCAATTTTTTCCATGTTTGTCTTGTTCGAATGGGAAATTTTACTTGTTCCGTTTCTTCTGCGTTGACAGTATTTTGTGATCATGCAAGGCGTTTCACGACAAGAAATCATTCTAATCTGGTATGGCTCGTCTAGAATCATTCACTAGGTCCTGTATATTCATCAATCTTTACACTAAACTAAGGGGCTAAGATTGACGTACCTACAATGTGGACAAATTTGGAGAATTTGGGGGTAAAAAAACGAGGTCATATTTAATAAGGGACGAGAAAATAATTACGCATTATAAATACGGCACAAAAGTTGGTTCTAAAAAAATAATGTCCTAATAAAATGCCCTCAATGTACTGTTAGAACTTAGACTTAGTTGGCAGCATTTAGCATAGTTGTGGTCTGTCGCTATCATTAAGTTAAACTGTTCTGTGCAACGTTTACTTGAATCACAAATTGGTCAAAATACTTGATGTGCCACTGCGCGGAAGTATAACATCTCTTTTTGCAGTTTCTTAGGACCTAATTCCCTTTGTAGTACATAAGGAAAAGCGATAGAAAAGAGAGAATTGAGGTCATGGAATAGTTTAAAGTCATCTTATTCGTAATCCTTTTGATTTCATCATGTACGCCAGACAATCGAAATCGTTCTTTTCGTATTAGATCATTCCAAGAAAACTAAGACGTAATTTGAGAAGCGGAAGATCATACATCTTTTGTTTTCCTTTGACCTCCTCTATCTTTAATAAATTTTAGAACTATGGCCAAACAGGTTGTCCTTTGCAACGTGAAGTTTGGATAGGTAAAAGCACTCTTGAATGCTGCATAAGGCATTTGTCTTGTTATCCTTCGATTTGAAATTGAGGAAACATCCACTTCGCTTAAACTAGCTCTAAATTTTGTTCTCAAGTAGGAAAAATTGTTTTAATGTCAGACCATTTGCATCATATTTATTGTTGAATAATAATATAGACTTAATATAGAACCCGTGACAAATAGAGCCAATCAATCATATAACTTCTTCCTGGGATAAAACCCATTCTCAAAACACAAAATTTTCCACATTGAATGAAATATTTAATTTCGAAGACACTGTAATGGGCCTTCATTAAATTCATGTTTCAGTTACGAGTTTCCCAAGTGTAATTTACTACTGAAAGACAGTTTATTGTATTTGTTGTCAAACACCAAGTATTAAACATTAAATTTTATAGATAACAAAGAATCATAAACATTATCTAGATTTTTGAGTTTGTTATTGTAAAATATGTTAGTTTTCTTTCTAGATAAAAAGGTATTATACGTGATTAATTGATGTTGAGATCCAATTATAGCTGCAATATTATTCTTTGATTAAAATTCCTGAAGACAAATTTTCATATGGTAGTTAAATTTTGTTGCAAACAAACTACTTTCTTCTATGATCATTATTTTCTTCAAAGTTTTCATTAGAGCTTTTTGGTTATCAAGCATTCATTGGTTTTATGTTAATTCTAACAAAGGTTAATGGTAATCCTATCAATCAAATTCAATTCATAACTCTTTGGATATGCAAAGAGAAATGTAGGTTATTCTCTAATATCTAGAATTCAATCAGTGCTCGAGGCTTTCGTTTAATTTGTTGAGACTTGATTAAAATAGTTTTTGATTCTTAGTGTTTCTAAATCTGTTGATGTTTTAGAGTCACAATATTGCTGGTAAATTTCCCCAAAAATTCAAATAATGCTTTATCTATGACATGTAGTTGGAATCTGAACTTTTAAAATTCTAATGCCCTCCTACTTATTAAATCAATCTATGTTTCCTATGATACCAAAATGCAATTTATTTCCGGATTTATTGCTATTGCCAAGTATTGCAATTCGTTTAAGAGTACTGGACATATTAGATTACCAACAGGAGCTTTGATTCCTCTATTCTATTGAAATATATCGTCAAGATAAATGATATTGATTGTTGTTTCAAAATAGTACGAGAGCTTCTAGTATGTGAAAATCCATGCACATCTATAAATCCAAAGTATTCTTGTTCTTGTAATTGCTTTAGAAAATTGTGCAATAGAGCCTAAACTTTCAATAACAGCACTTTAGACCCTCATATACTAGATTTAAATATCAAGTTTCTAGCTTCATCCAAGGAACTGAAACAAAAGGAAGAACATGGTTGTTTTGAAAATATTAATTTGTTGGTAACGGTAAATCAAAAACCGAATTCACTTTATCAATGAAGTAACAATAATGATTTCGAGTAAAATATCAAATCAAATAGATTAGTGTCATTCCTTAGACTGTCATTTCATATGGAGAAACAGAAACTGCCGTTATAGAAACCAAAACAATGGAAATTCTGTTCGATGTTCAATTCCTACCATATGCCCGCTTTCATTTATCAATCGCAAACTTCGTCAGAAATTGGAAGATGAATCATGTGAAACTATATCTTCAAAAATCAATCTAAACAATTGAAATATCTCATATAAATAAATGATAGTTATATAAAATGATTTGTTTTCAACCATGATTATCAATGGTGTAAATTCAGAATTAAGCATTCAAGTGGTACATTGGCAATTAAATATCTTCTTTATGAGACAAAATAAATCCGATCAGGAACAATGGGACTACAAAATCAATAGTATTTTGAAACCAGATTTTCCAATTAAGCATATCGAAAGCAAAAGTTTTTAACATGTTTCAATTTCCTAATTTTACTTCTACAATGGGTAGGTATTGTTGGAGCGTTTCAGATATTTTCCAAAAAGCTGAGTATGTTTGCCGTTTGCTGATCATTTCTTGGGAATCTATTCTCTTTCAGAAAGAGATCAGGGGATCAAATGACTCTCTCGAGAGCAATCCTTCATTTTTGACCAACTGAATACGATCTCACGTGTGTTGTATTTTATTGTACGCAATTTTTACCCCCAATTGGTGAAGAAATCGATGTTGTATTTTCTCGATATTTTTTTTCTCGTCACCACCAATCCACAAACAGTTATTAAGGAGTAAATTACAAGATTTGAACAGCAAGTCTACATAATGAATAACTGATTGAGTATGGATGGTTAATCTTGTGAATATTGATGTTTGCTGGTTAGTTTGATGCCATTAAACTATTATTTCATCTTTAGATGCTCAGCCTGAGTTGCAATAATTGGATTAATTCATTATCATACAGATAAGACATTGAAGTCTGCAGGGTGTGTGTTTCAAACATAAAAGGAGATATCCTTGACTTACCTTTAGAGGGAAAGTTTGGTTTTGGAGATTTTTTGATTTCATAAACTCGGTACGAATCTGAAATAAGATTGAAAGGCTATGAATGAAATATGAGGCACAGAATACAACTATTGATGAATTGCTGTTGAAGAGATTGAATATCACAACTTCGGGGTTTAATCTTAATTTACTTTTTTGATTAATGGTGGTAAATTTAGTGATCTAAGAAAGTGGATGTTTATTATCCAATGTGTCGAAAGAATTTATCAACCTTGTTGTAATAAAGTAATGATAACCTTCCATGTTGGCATTAACAAATTTGTTTCCTTTATTCATAAAGATGTGATGATCCTTTTTGATAGATGAATTTGTTTTTACTGTTTGCTTCAAAACTAGTCTACTTTTTTGGATCTCAATTGATTTAACAGATACAAGTGGCTAGATTAAACTCTGGTCCTACCTAAATTGCCAATACTCATCAATCAAGGCTGTATCTTAATTAATCAACTATTCATCAGCCATCCAAAAATAGTGGAAGCTTTAAATCTTTGAAAAGTAAAAGCAAATTAAACAGGATTCTTGTCATTTTATTATTGGCAGCATAATTCTTGCTTATTTAAACTATATATACTCGCAATAATTATAATTGAGATTCAGTATATAATGGACATAGTTTGTCTTATTAACAGAAATCTATTCTGAATTGTTAAAGCATATGGAAGTATTCGGGAGTTTTATTCTTAAACTTTTTGTTCTAACCTTTTGGCTAACCCCCAATTTGCGACTTGCTCCAACAAAAAGTTCAGACTTTTCTCTCTGGAGAGTTTCATTCTAGTTCTCGGAAGTCTAAGATGCAATTTAACCATTTTTCTATAAAGCCCAATTCAATCCAAGTTAGTTTATATGGTTTATAATGAATGTTTTTAGATAACAGGTCACAATTATGTTGGCTTTGTGATCGGCATAGCAGCCCTTTTCTTTCCTAAAATCCTCGACCCCGCGCAAATTCGAAGAAAAAAAGAACAAGTAAACTCATAATGTCGCGGGTTTAATTTTCCACTAAAAATTATTTAATATTCTATCAACGAAAAAAATATATGCCGAACACATTTGAAAACTTATTCTCGAAAACTAACGACATGAAATGCAATTATTTGGAAGAATCAAATTATAGAAAGATATTTCATAAAAAGAAATATGAATAAACTCCAATATTCTTGACCCATTTCTCCAAAGAAATGGAAAAATGAACGAATGCTGGAATTCTCGTCTATCTTTAATACTAGATGCACAGGAATTCGTTGAGCGATTGGAATACAATCAATAAAATTATCGAATAATTCAATCATTTTGCTTTTCCTATGAAAGTTCTTTCCCATAAATTCTATTATATTATATAGAAAATTGCAATCACAAATTATTAATATAAAATCAAGATAACTAGCATTGAAAATGCTAGTTTCAAATTTCCAGTGTGAAAGAAATATTAATTATGAACAATCTTATACAGTATGGTATTCAAGCTTCAAATTTCCCAGTATTTGCATATAAGGCCATGAGATGTTGTCAAAAGTATCTCTAATACTTTCTTTACTGTAATATTTATACCCGTAACATGAATTAATGAAATATTTATTGAATAATTCAAATTGGTTCTTTTTGAGATCATGAAGTATTATCCCCGTTGTGAATGTTGATTTGCAAATAAACAAGCAACGAAAATTTTCGTTTTCTTCGAGGTACTTTTTGACAGAATAGAAACATTCATTGTCCCTGCAGTAGTTGATATCGAATTAAGTTCAGTTTCCAGGAGTTTTGCTGGAACCAGTAAATAGCAGCGAAAGAGATTTTGAAATCTGAATATTCCTGATTGTTTGAACTTGAAAATATTGAACAAATTAGCTATTAGCAGTTCTCAAAAAAGCATAATGATCAAATGCCATTTCAATGCTAAATTCTTTAATACATTTTGACTTTCGAAATGATTGCGAGCAAGCAGTTTCGTTACCTTGAAAAGAAGGCGACATGCTAAATTAGCTTTTAACTTTAGCTTATTGTCGCCAGATTTCTCGCATTTCCCAGATAAGCTTTGATATGTGAATCAAGAGTAATCTCCTCGTATCAATTTTATACCAGCATACAAGGGCGCGTGCTCAAACAATTCACAATCCCAGATAATTTCGATAACAAGCTTCTTTAACTTCTATTATTTCAACATTTTTCATATTTCTTTCAATAGCAAACTAATAATTATATTTTGGCTCAACTGTGCCAACATAGATGTGTTTATTATTACCTCATAGTTAATAAACCCCAATATTTCACGACCAATTTTGCCAGATCATACAATCAACACTTTATGTTTCTCAAAACTAGTTAAAATCAGAGCAATGAAAAATATGCAAAAGATGCCATAAAACTGGGTGTTTTCATTTGCAGTAAATTTAATAAGTCAAATTTTATGAATTAACATCCAGTTATACATTTTTCTGAGAAAATAAGGACACGCTAATTCCCTTATTCTTAATGAAAGGCTAACTTACCCAGTCATATTCAAGCTAAAATTTTTTGAGTAGATATAACGACATGTACAACCAGATGCTTTGCTAATAGGATTTTTTGTTCGTGTGGCATTTACATAACTTATTGTTATGCTTCTACCAATACCAATGTCTTGTTGATATTATACTTTATGTGCAACAAAATAGTCATATGCTTGATATCATGAATTAGTTAGGAAATTGCATTCAATCTTAATTGATCTTATTGCTAACCAACTTAAAGCTAGTATACTTTCGTCTAAGTTCTTCAAAAATTTTGTTTGATTTCGGAGTTCCAGCAATCAAAATTAACGAAATTTAAGTAAAGTCTGTTATTCTTATGAAGGTTGAAACAACAAATACGAGTACTTCGTCATTTCACGTATCAAGTAAATAAAATGATGATTCAACATGCCTTATTGCCACTTTTATTCCATTCTATTTTATGTATATGATAGTTTGAAATGTCCGTGTCGATGAAAAGGGAATTCTTCTCGTTGTTTGGAAGTTACAGAATAAATTCTTTTGATTGAACCATGGCAGATAACTTCTGATTTTCTTAACAATATTAAGTATTCTCTTAATTTTGAAATAGCTTTGTCGGCTGTTGTATAAGTTATCAAAATGTACAAAGTTGCATTGCATGAATAGTTCTAAACACAGAATGATTCCAAAGATTGAACTATCACGGAAATTTCAATACTGTATTCGATTTCATTCTGCAATCTAAATGGTGTCAATCTCATGAGTCATTTATTCCGATTTCTGTTCCTCAGGTTCTTATTCCAATAGCCATGATAGACAATTTCGTTTGCCGAACTTAACTATGATTAGGCGATAACCGTAATTTATCATTCCTTCTTGATGTTGAATTCATATGTAATGAAAATATCATAGATATCACTAATAAATTCGATATTAGTGTTTGATTGACGTTTCATTCATAGATGTATGCTGTAGAGGTCCAGTTTAGTGATAACTTAGGGACTATGCTTGTAGACTAGATAAGGAGCTGCATACAAAACCTCTAGCTATATTTGTTCATCATGATATCATGAACATGATGGAACTTAAGTCATTAGGATCCTTGGTGTTGGTTTTTTTGGTAGTATAATACATGAAGTGCTCCAGCACTTAATTTCGTGGGTGGTGTATCATCAACGCTTTTTTTGACTTCATTTTTTGTTAACTTTTGTTTTCTTAATGGATTGAAAATCTTTCATTTAATTAAACTTTAATATTTTTTTTGTGTCCAAAAAGAGGAGAGTAACAAAAAGGAAACCCCCCAAAATGTATGCATAAAAAATAAAAATAAAATGCGTGCAGATTAAAAATTAAAAAATCCTTTTTTTTCCAAATAATAATCGCCTCGCCAACTATTATATCTAGTCGATGTTTTCAAAGTTAAGCCAACAAACAAAAGATGTTGTAACTAATAAATTGATTTACAAAATTACACCAAAGTTTCTCGGCATATAGGCAATCTTTGCCGCAATGAAGAATGGTTTAAAACAAGAATCGTTTACTAATTTTCCCCAACCAACACTAAATCAAAAAGTTTAGGCAAGTACACATTTTCTAAATATTACGTCAAACCTAAATACGAGAAGTATGAAAAATGTACATGATATAGTTATATATTGAGCGGTGTTCCTGATATTGCGGAGAGTAAATTGGCTATATTTCACACAGTAGCACTCTAATTGTAAGATATTGTTTCCTGTGCTACCAATTAGGTACCACAGAACTCTTTAGTAGTTATTAAAGGTGGCATCGTGCATATAGTACAAATGTTATACGAAAATGTAAATTGGCAAGCGAGATTGTATCGCCTAAAATTACCTGATCCATCCAGCAAGTTTCTACAAACCTCATCTTTTGAAGTGGTATCCTATTGAGCATTTCTTTGTTACAAGTTGACGTCATATCACTGGAAGAGTTTGTATTTAACTTAGGAATCTCGCCAATTGTTTGAAACCTTATGAACAGCTTTTTTTCTTTGACAAAGACTCAAGCATGTCGGTAATCTTTATGGTATACGAAAACGACATAAATTATGCTAGGCAATTCCAAAGTTGATAATGCCGTTGTTTCAGAAGATGATGCCATAAAAGTTTTAGAGGGAGAAAAATCGTTTATCAGTTTTTCTTCAACTTCTCTTGGGCTTAATAAGAAAATATTACTAAAATACAGCATATTCCTGCGAGTTAAGATATCATAATCTTTAATCAAAAGAGTTTTGCTACACAATGAAGCTAATCGTGATCGTATTGGTCTGGGAAATATTTACAGTAAATCTCGGGCTACAATGTTAGAGAATTAGTGATTTTTGATGACTTGTACACTCCATTTCCCAGAAGAACACACGATCAACACTTTCATGACAACGATATACCTTGCAGAATTGACACTCAGAAAGAGAAAACAGCCACAAGGTTTTGATTTATTGGAGATTATAACACCTTTGGTTTTATCAGAGGTCCATATCATGTTGTGCAAGGATTATCAAATTTAATTTTTGTATTTGTTGATATAATCATAGCTGGGAGATTCAGTTAAAGTTTGCAACTTTCATGCCAAAACGAGTTTTCTTGATTGAAGTACATCAATTCAGAGAAAGTCAATAATGAACATATCATGTCACAGAATATTTCTTTGCAATCCAGTACCGGTGAAGTAAGAAAATCTTATATGCTCTTCAAGTTCCACTGATTTCTTTAATATAATTTGGAGTGTTGCAAAATTGCCAAATTAGATCTTTCAGGTCAGGATACAAAGGTGCTAATGTGCAATGGAAATAAACCTAATAGTCGTTTCTTGCATGCATTTCTTTTACAAGTATAAACAAGATATGTGTACCTGACACTCTGAGTTTTACATTTGAGCTCATCACAAATGGTCAACAAGAGAATTAAAATCAAGTTACAAACATTAAAGCTAATCAAAATTTATCTTTGCCCTTTCCCGCAATAATTTCAATTCATTGTCAGACTTTTGAGATCCTTTTTCGATAATTAAATTCCTTAAAAGTTTGTTTTCCATTTCCAATTGCAGCATTGTGTTTTCCATATTATTTATCATATCTTGCAACTGTGATATTTTGTTTTCCATTTGCTTTTCTTTTAATTTCTTTTTAATACGGAACCTGGCGCTTGCTGCAGTATTCCTTCTGCGCTTGTCTAATTCTGAAGGATCAGGAGTGCTTTGTCCGCTCAATTGGGAAGTCGATGAAGTGGGAGGACTGGCATTTTCCATAAAAATTGGATTGTGTTGCCTCACTGGGGAAGCATTGCTTATGGTTGATGACGACGACAACGAAGCAGCAATTGGATTTGCAGACAAGGTTGTGGACGATGCAGGTGATATTGCTAGAGGAATGGCGTTTCCTAAGCTGGATTGATGTTGAGCAACTAAAGCACTTAAAAGATCAATCTGGTTTTTTGTTAGACCAGCACTAACCAAGGAAGATTTGGCACCAGGAGGCACAGGGAACTTGGGTAATTCTGATAAATTCAAGAAACCATTACTGTCAGATAGTATGTCGTTGGAAGCATTATGATTATTATGAGGGAGGTGATCGTTTTGGTTTGAGGAAACGTTGTTGCGATGGGTGTGTGATGTCATGTGCTGACTGGATTCCATTAAATGGTGGGACATCCCTGCAGATTCGACAAGATTGAAGTCGCCGGCCCATGAATCTGTTGCGTCTGTTCTATCGCTTTCATCCTTATCATTCTTATTCTTCTTTTCTTCATCAGGGAATATGAAAGAATCGTCGGCAAAGGCCGCCAAGTCTAAGCTAAGCTGACCATCCATGTCCAAGTTAGGAGTACCATTAGAACTGGTAGTGCTGGCACCGCCATTCATAAACGTGTCTATATAAACCAATTGCTCTAACAAAGCTGAGGAAGTTTCGTCACTCATGATTTTGATACAATGTGAGGGGTGCTACTTGTTGTCGAGCTGATAAAGGCCCTATGATAATAAATAAACAAAAGAATGAATATGAGATGGTAATACACCAAGTTTGAGAAAGAAGAACCAGATTAGTTGCGGATGTCAAAGCATACTACCAACTATTGCCCATTTGTAACCATCGAAAATTCACCTGTATATATGACCCATTCAAGGTTAAAGTGACAGATCAATAGCTTTCAATTTTAGGAAATGAAGTATCCACAATTTTTGTTGTTCACGTTTTTTTGACAAAGTTGTGGTTCAGTCTGATTTTGTTTGCTTGATTTGGCCTTGTTTAGGGTGGTGTTCTAACGGCTACATGGTGATGAATATTATCTCATGGCACGTGACATCTTGCAAAATGGCACATAATAGAGTTGGGGGAGCTACCGTTAAGGATGCACCATTTTTAAAAGCAAGTCAAGTGGCCTGCAGGGAATCATTAGCCCACGCCGAAGGCTTTGCTGCTGGATATATTGGGTCCATGCATTGATTTCTCCGCATGTCTAATCCGATATCAGTGTTATCAGCATGGCTTTTTCTCAGATGGAAATGATTGCGAAGCCATAGTTATCACCATGTAACTTATCACGTGAAACGCGAGCATCGGGCCACAAAGTGGGAGTGTCAGAATTTCGCGTGCTTAATCACCAACTATGCTAAATCAGGAGATTGCGTTCTTAGTCAGTGATCTGTTTGTGCATGTACGACAAGATTGGTGACAACATCACCAGCGGTAGAGGCAATGGAGATGCAATGCGATGGGATGGTTCACGTGGTCACCAACCAGATAAGATAGGCGCCACTGTTGCGCCAGTACACAAACCATGTGGTATTGCTCGAAACGTACATTTTGTAACTCAAAATAAGATATTTACATGCTTGTCGCAAATTAACATTTGTTCAGCATCATAATAAGCGGCCGCGCACGCGGCACCAACCTTAGCAGGTTGACGAACTAAATGCAACGATGTAAACCTCGTCCTCGAGGAATAGCCCAGACCAAATACAATAAAAGACAATCCCCCTTGGTGTTCATTAATTTTACCCTCCGGTGTCTGTAGATTTACAATAACCGTGACCGCGGTATCAGGTGATCGTAGAAGCTGGAGGCCAGACAAGATTGGCGCTGACCTGAACCGGCAGATCACCAATTTCTATGCAATGACATTTGTAGTTGATTATCTACGTTTAGTGGTATCTCAAGTTAGCATTGAAGCCCTTGGATCTTACAGCCAATGGCGATTGGTTGGTGACCTTCAATCTGTACTCGGCAAAGTTTCTGAACGAGTTGCCGCTGGTTGGCTGCCACTTGCCTTGCACAGTGACTTGGTGCGGCTTGGTGATAGGTGTTTGCTTGGGGACAACCTTCATGAATTGGGAAACGGCGTCCTTTTGGAATTGGCGTCTGGTTACTTGTGAGAATGATCTAGTCAACATTGTAGGCGAATAAGTATAGTTAGGAACTAAGGATTGAATTACTTCAAAATACAAATTACAACGGCTACGGCTGGTGTTCAAATAAAGGCGTCCTGAAGCTCTATTTATACAGACAACAAAACCATGCCATTTGGCTGTGAAAAATTTTCTTTGCATCCCCTCAATCACAGAACGCAAGATTTTTTCACCGATAAGAAAAAGCAGCAAATCGCACCACCAGATTTCCCACGAGCACCTGCTGACACATACGGATTTGTCCCATGAGAACAAGGCAACGCATGGAGAAATCAGATGATTTGTAAGCAGACTCCACAATTATTGCGTCACGATGCTACTGCCGACGTCAGGGGTTGATGACAGAACCATGGCGATAGGAACAACGGAGCATGGGGTTTGTCCGCGGCAACTATGGCAACAGGAGATGAAGGTTCCCCTCTCTCATATTTGCCAGGCAAAGCCCTAAACTCCTGTGGTTAAAACAGGAACAACAAAGGAAAAAATAGGGACCATGGACGGACGGAGGGAAAAAGGTCGTGGGGCAGTAAAACACTTGCCACGGTGGAGTCAATCGCTGCCCCAAGTGGAGCAAAAGGAGATGGAGGGGAAGCTTCCCCCTTTAAAACCTCCACGGAGATTAATCTCCTGGCCCACCACGGGATTCAAGTTCCTTTCGCGCTCGATATCCCAATGAGTGCACCTGCCTGCAGGGGCCATTAATTTTCGTTATCTCGGTCAAATGAAATCTCACAGCTACCGGGCCGAAAAATGTGCGTGTGCAAATTACGGTGAGAATGGGATCGGCGCTCGCTTGTAACGTTACATCAGCAGCGCCTTTGCTAGTTTTGTCGAGATTGCAAGGTCCGCATCAGGTCCAATGGCTAGCAGCCACATGTCTAGCACCAGCATCACCACCAACATTAACACCACATCACCACTAGCGTAGCCCCCAGGTGTCGTACCAAGAATCTTTCTCGCCATTGCCTCCGTGGCACGTGACTCATATCACCCTGATGGCAACGGGGTTGCCTGCCACGGACATTAACCTCCAAGCTGCGTCATGTTGACCAAAAGTGTAACCATTTTGCAATTCTGTGTTGCCTATTATTGGCCCGCTTTTATTGGAGGATAATGTCGTCGATACTCCGGCCCCCGAATTGACTCACCACGCTAGGCGTTTGTGCCTACTTTCCACTACTTGCATGCCATATTCTCCATTTTCACGCTTGTTCCATATTTGGTATTGTTGCCCACCGTTTGTGTCACAATTGAATCATCGTTTGTTTTCTTCCTCGGACTTTCTTACCTGCTTGACAGTAAATCTCTCGGTAAGACTCTGCAAATCCGTCCTAGCCACACACACCACCACCCACCCCACGACGAAGATGTCGCGATGTCTTTTACTGACTAAATTCTAGTGCGCAATTCATCACTACAACGGGCAACAAGATCCCCGCTACCAGCCCCCAGGTGAACCGTTGTCAGTGGTTGGCCCTGTCGAGGTTGACAACAAAACCTGCTGATTCCCATGCAAAGCTTTGTGGTCGACGTAACAATTGCAATACATCCCGAACGGCTTTGTGTCCGCTTCGGTATCGGAGTCCTGTGAGTTCATACCATTCATGGACATTATGCAGGAGCATTACCCTTTTGTTTTATCTTGGTAATACTCATCGTAATTTCGCCGGCATTGTCCCCAAAACCATTATCACCATTACCCTACTTTTCTCCACCGCCTTTGGTCTAATATAAAAAGCGGTATAAATCGGTTTTTTTGTGTTTCTTGTCTTCCTCTTTTCCTTCCCCGCTTGCCGCTTTGCCAACGACAGGAATGACCTCCATCCAGACAATCAACACTCAAGATGGAAGAATCAACCAGATGAGAAGAGACTCCACCGTGTTGGGGCCCATGAACAAGATTCTTGTTGCCAACAGAGGAGAAATCCCCATCAGAATCTTTAGAACCGCCCATGAGTTGTCGATGCAGACGGTGGCCATCTATTCGCACGAGGACCGATTGTCCATGCACAGATTGAAGGCCGACGAATCGTACGTTATCGGCAAAAAGGGTCAATACACCCCGGTGGGGGCCTATTTGCAAATTGACGAAATCATTAGAATCGCAAAACAGCACCATGTCAATATGATTCATCCAGGTTATGGGTTTTTGAGTGAAAACTCTGAGTTTGCCCGCAAAGTCGAGGAAAATGGAATTGCCTGGATCGGTCCTTCGTACAAGACAATTGACGCCGTTGGTGACAAGGTTAGCGCCAGAAACTTGGCCCTTGAAAACAATGTGCCAGTGGTGCCGGGCACTCCTGGTCCAATTGATACGGTGGAGGAAGCAAAGAACTTTGTGGAGAAGTACGGTTACCCGGTTATCATCAAGGCCGCCTTTGGTGGTGGTGGTAGAGGAATGAGAGTTGTTCGCGAGGGTGATGACATTGAAGACGCCTTCAAGAGAGCAACCTCCGAGGCCAAGACCTCCTTTGGAAACGGTACATGTTTTATCGAAAGGTTTTTGGACAAACCTAAGCACATTGAGGTGCAATTATTGGCCGACAACTACGGAAACGTCATCCATTTATTCGAACGTGATTGCTCGGTGCAGAGAAGACACCAAAAAGTGGTTGAAATTGCTCCTGCCAAGAACTTGCCCAAGTCAGTGAGAGACGCCATTTTGACCGATGCAGTTAAATTGGCAAAGAATGCCAACTACCGTAACGCTGGTACTGCCGAATTCCTTGTTGATGAACAGAACCGTCATTACTTTATTGAAATCAACCCAAGAATTCAGGTTGAACACACAATTACCGAAGAAATCACCGGTGTTGATATTGTGGCTGCCCAAATTCAAATTGCTGCCGGTGCATCCTTGCAGCAATTGGGTCTCTTGCAAGACAAAATCACCACTAGAGGTTTCGCTATCCAATGTAGAATCACCACCGAAGACCCAGCAAAGAACTTCCAACCAGACACAGGAAAAATTGAAGTGTATCGTTCGGCAGGTGGTAATGGTGTGAGATTAGATGGTGGTAATGGATTTGCTGGCTCAATTATTTCTCCCCATTATGATTCTATGTTGGTCAAATGCTCTTGTTCGGGTTCTACCTATGAAATTGCTCGGAGAAAGATGTTGCGTGCCTTGATTGAATTCAGAATCAGAGGGGTTAAGACCAACATTCCATTTTTGTTGGCTCTTTTGACCAATGAAACCTTTATTATTGGCAACTGTTGGACCACATTCATTGATGACACACCATCACTTTTCCAAATGATCAGCTCCCAGAATAGAGCAACCAAGATGTTGTCATATTTGGCTGATTTGGTTGTGAACGGTCCCCAAGTCAAGGGTCAAGTTGGTTATCCTAAGTTGACTACCGAAGCATTGATTCCTGACATCCATGATCCAAAGACTGGAATCAAAATCAATGTCGAGGAAACTCCTGTCCCAAGAGGTTGGAGACAAGTTTTGTTGGAAGAAGGAGCAGACGCCTTTGCCAAGAAGGTAAGAAAGTTCAATGGAACCTTGTTGACAGACACTACTTGGAGAGATGCCCATCAATCTTTATTGGCTACAAGAGTGAGAACCATCGACTTGTTGAATATTGCACCTACCACCGCCCATGCTCTTAATGGGGCATTTTCTTTGGAATGTTGGGGTGGTGCCACGTTTGATGTCTGTATGAGATTCCTCTACGAAGATCCATGGGTAAGATTGAGAAAATTGAGAGCTCTCGTTCCAAACATCCCTTTCCAAATGCTTTTGAGAGGTGCTAATGGTGTTGCTTACAGCTCTTTGCCAGACAATGCCATTGACCAGTTTGTCAAGGAGGCCAAGGAGAATGGTGTGGACATCTTTAGAGTATTTGACGCTTTGAATGACTTGGATCAATTAAAGGTTGGTATTGACGCTGTCAAGAAGGCTGGTGGTGTATGTGAGGCTACTGTTTGTTATTCTGGTGATATGTTGAAACCTGGCAAAAAGTACAATTTGGAATATTACTTGAATGTGGTTGACAAAATCGTTAAGATGGGAACCCACTTTTTGGGAATAAAGGATATGGCTGGTACATTGAAACCAAAGGCTGCCTCAATTTTGATTGGAGAAATTAGAGCAAGATATCCCGACTTGCCAATTCATGTTCATACCCACGATTCTGCTGGTACAGGTGTCGCTTCCATGAATGCAGCAGCTAAGGCTGGTGCAGATGTGGTGGACGCAGCATCCAACTCGATGTCAGGAATGACTTCTCAACCATCCATCAGTGCCATTTTGGCATCCCTTGAAGGTGATGTGAACACTGGTCTTTCAGAATCATTAGTAAGAGAAATTGACAATTATTGGGCACAAATGAGATTGCTCTACTCCTGCTTTGAAGCTGATTTGAAAGGTCCTGATCCAGAAGTTTATCAACACGAGATTCCTGGTGGTCAATTGACCAATTTGTTATTCCAAGCTCAACAATTGGGCTTAGGTACCAAATGGTTACAGACCAAGGAAACATACAAGATTGCGAATAAGATTCTTGGTGATTTGGTTAAAGTTACTCCCACTTCCAAGGTGGTGGGAGACTTGGCCCAATTTATGGTGACAAATAACTTGTCGGAAGAAGATGTCTACAAATTAGCTTCGGAGTTGGATTTCCCAGACTCGGTGTTAGATTTCATGGAAGGTTTGATGGGTACCCCATACGGAGGATTCCCAGAACCATTGAGAACTAACATGTTGGGTAATAAGAGACAGAAATTGAACCAACGCCCAGGATTGACCTTAGAACCTGTCGATTTTGATTCAATCAGACAAGAGTTGGTATCGCGCTATGGTTCTAACATCACAGAATGTGATGTTGCCTCTTATGTCATGTATCCAAAAGTTTTTGAGCAGTTTAGAAAGATTTTGGAAAAGTATGGTGATTTGTCAGTTTTGCCTACTCGCTACTTCCTTATGCCATGTCAAATTAATGAAGAATTGACAGTCGATATCGAGCAAGGTAAGACCTTGATCATTCGGCTCTTGGCTATTGGTGAAATCTCAGAAAAGACCGGAACAAGAGAAGTTTTCTTTGAATTGAATGGTGAAATGAGATCGGTTACCATTGATGATAAAACTGTTTCTATCGAAACCAAAACAAGACCCAAGGCCACGCAACCAAATGAAGTTGGTGCACCAATGGCAGGTGTGCTTATCGAGATTAGAACCCACTCTGGCCAAGAGGTCAAGAAGGGTGACCCCATTGCAGTGTTGAGTGCCATGAAGATGGAAATGGTGATCAGTGCACCAGTGTCAGGAACTGTTGGTGAATTAATAGCAAAGGAAGGGGACTCGGTGGATGCTGGTGATTTGATCACTAGTATACTAAAGTAAGTGATGGTGTTGTGACTATGATTGATTTCGTTTGGATTTGTTTTAACGTTTGTATTAGATAAGAATGTGAATATAAGATTATAGATTGCACTGTGTTTTGTAGCGGATATTATTGACCTAAGCTAGATGGTTAGCAACTGCAATTGTCCAGGGTAGATGCTTGTGATTTGACTACAAGTATACTAGTTTACTAAACAATGGGTTGACAATGTTTGATGATTGGTTTCGTTCGTATTTGCTTTAACGTTTATATTATATAAGAATGTGAATAAGATAATAGATTGCGCTATTTGTGTTGGTTTCACTATATGTCTTGAAGCAAAGATCAGCTAGATGGTTTAACAACCGCATTTGTCCAGCCTCATCTTGATCAACAAGACGATTTGACTGCCAGAATTTCAAGGCGCTATCTTCAGACGTCGTCGGGGTTTCAAACATATACAAGTCACACGAGGATCATCGGCTGGGCTTCTTCCTCACCCCTTGCAATCCCAACTCCCGTTTCCTCTTGCTTTGAATCTCATTTATCCTTGACTCCCTTTCTGTCTTTTCGGCCAAACGCTCATTCAATTGCGCTTGCAAGTCCTCGTTCTCCTTTTCCAATGCCAAGCTTTCCTCAAGCAAGGCCTGCTCCATGGTCAACTTCTGTTGCAAGAACTCGTTGTCATTGTCATCGGCTTCGGCCGAATTCAATTGTGGGTCCCAACTTCGATCTGAGATAACGTCGTTTGTGAACTTTGTCTGCGATAGTATTTGAATCCATTGGTCAAGCAAAACGTGGGTATTGGTGGTGGTGGTCTGGATTTGGTCAATGTTGTTGGATGTTGTCTGGATTACTGATATGAGGGACTCAAGGGTGGAGTTTACTTGCGTCAACTGGGCTAGCTCTCTTTCTAGGGCCAATTGTTTGTGTGGTGACAACTGACCATTGGAATGGGATGAACTTGACGATACAAGTTGCGGTGTAGCCGGAGGGGACGACATGGACGGTTGTGCTGAAGCGTTAGATCAATGTTTGTTTACATTCACAATGTTTTGTCGTAACCCAGTTTGCGACAAAAAACCCTACAGTTAAGAAAATGACGGTTTATGTTTGCGACAAATGAGGCTCAATTGGAGAGGTCACATGATCCACATCAGAGCAGCAATACAAGTCGCACTATGAAGGAATCCGATCTAGAAGCGTAGGCCAAATTGAAGATAGGTGGTGGTTCGTGTCGCAGATGATTCACACTCATTTTTGACAGTAATTTTTTTCAATACTTAAAGTTCCACACTCCAGTTAGCCAGTAGTTAGACCGTCCACTTCATTTGTATAGAGCAATTCGTTATGTCAACAGAGCCGGGACAACAGCAGCCGCAGGTGCAGGAAAACGAAGACCTCACGCAGCTAATGAACTCTTTGCCCACGCGGTGGGAGATTGAGCTCGAGTTTGTTCAGTCGCTCAGTAACATCCCGTACTTGAGCTACTTGGCCCAGAATAGCTACTTGCAAGACCCCAATTTCGTCAATTACTTGAAGTATCTACAGTATTGGAAGGATCCGCAGTATCTGAAGCACCTTGTATACCCCAATTGCTTGCACGTCTTGTCGTTGTTGCAGGACGAGCAATTTCGCAAAAACATTGTCAACCAAGAGTTTATGAATACATTGATGAACGACATGGTCAAAAGATGGCAGGACCAGGAGTCATCCGAACTTAAACAGCCCCCGTTACCGACTGAACACCCTGCGGGACAAGACAACGGCTCCACCACAACAACCTTGCCAGACCAAGCTGGCAAATCCTAGGATCCACAAAGCTTACCTATTTTAGGCACGGTGCTGGTAAGACACGACTGAGAAAAGTTACTACAACATTGTCAGCCGTGACCCACCTCCACCACACTAATCTCCAGACCACAATGTAGATAGCCCGTTGGGCTGTGAACCTAAGTGGGGCATATGCGTTTGAATCTAAAAATAGCTACACCAAGAAGGAAAATAGGGTCTGATTACACCTCGTATTTGCGGCTTTTCCCTGGTGGTATCGCGCTTTTCCTAGGATCCGCCAGAAGGCTGAGTGCGAACTCCTGTCCTTAAATACGAGGCTATGGCCGCTCCTTGGCAGATGGCTACTGACGCAGGGCTGGTGGCTCGTTGCCATTTCCCCTGGTGATTACTTTTGCGGTGGCACTACTGGCTCTTGGACTTGCAAGGACCCATGCTGTGGCTACACGGGGGGCTACCAGAGTAAACTATGTGATTATTAATTACATGGTAATCCCGTTCCGGAGGTCACGAGGACAAAAAATATTTTTTTCAGCTTGGTTTATACTATTGGGATAACAATGCGAACGCCGTCGTCTGCGCAGATCATGGACTTTACCTTAGTAAATGTATGTAAAAAATATTACTAAAAATAAGCGGGTGACATTTTGGGCATTTCGGGAAATCAGGAAGTTGCAAATTAACAATACGGGCAGGGCGTCAGTTTTGTCTGCCGTTTGACTAATATGCTTTTATGCCGGCTACCCATGTTTTGAATGCAACGATTGCGCCAGCAATGAGGGCTTTTTTTGACAATGCTAGCGTCTGGAACGGTACTCCTTGTTGCTATATAATTCGACCGTTTTTCCCGCCCCCTTCTTTTCTGGACTGTAGTGGTGATTGCTCTACTCCCTATTGAAGATTTGCCGGTGCATGTGCAGACCAATCACATACTGTATTCTTGGACTTGTCGAACCCTAAAGGTTGGATTAGCAGGTGAGTTACTGTCTCATTTGAAGCAAGCCACGTTCACCAAATTATTTGATGAGCAACTTCAAACGCCATTTGACCAACACTGGCAACTATATTCGTCAGCACATATCCATAAAATGGCTATGGTCTTCCTACAGCATTATTCTATACAGCTTTACGTTCAATCTTATTGACATTATCTTGTATCGGCTGTTCACCAAGACTTTGCACTATAATTCGCCATACGCTACCGCGGGAATCGTGATAAATATCCACATATTTGTGGTTGTCATTATCGAACGGTTTAGGCCCAAGGAGGTGAAATCCAAGCTGGTGAGGAGGATATTTTGGTTTATCGACAAAATACTTAAGCGGGTATTGTGGATTTTATTGTTTGTGACTTGCATTTTGAAGGTGGTTGCTCTCAGTAGTGGCAAAATCAATAATCCTCTAGACTTAAACCACGATGAAGTGGAGTATTTGCATTTGAGTCAATCTCAGAAGCAGGCATACACCTTGATCACCATATTTGGGTTGTTTTTTGATTGCGCCTTGTTGTCAATTTGGTGGTCAACTAATATCTCGTCAGTTTACATTTTGTTTGCAGCCAGTAGCTCAATCCAGGTGCTAATTGCTATCAGTATAGTACAGATAAACCTAAACTTGGTTAACTTGTCTACTAGTGGTCCCGCTGAAAAGATCCACAACTTATTTATACTAACTGGGTGCTTTTTGGTTGGTCAATCCATGGTTGGCCAGACCATCACCTTGCTAATAAATGAGAAAAACCGATTGACAGAAATGATTGGCCGATTGGTATTTGCTTATGACTTTGCATTGGTGTTGTTGGGCTTGCTAGTTTCTTGTTGTTTGATAGTGGCAGCCAGCAAATTTGACTACCAACCTCAGAATGTCGATGAAATTCCTATAAGTATGCCATTGTTGTTTGCTAGTGCCTTGCTATTGAATATCATCTCCTTTTGCTGTTCAAGATATTTCAGAAAAAGAACGTTGATTACAAACTTGAAAGTGGAAGAGTATGACATATTGGGTCTCAGCGAATACCAAAAGTCGGGATGGGCAAAGTTGATAGACCTTAACCGCCAATACAATGCAGGAATTTCGGGCGACTACGTCATCTCATTGATGGAGAATTATATGCATGCGGAGTTGGCAGGCATGAAATGCAAGATTTTGAGAGTGTATCGTACAGATAACTCAACCCAGCAAAAGCCATTTAAAGAGGGAGAAACCAACAATTCGGAAGAGAAGCATCATCGCCATTCGTATGATCTGGAGAAAGAAAAGCACATGAATCGAGCTTTTGATGAATTGGACCAAGAGTCGATGCTATTTTCAACCAGTTCAACCTTGGTGAATTCCGACATTTGTGACATCAAGAGTCTTGAAGAGGAATACAAACCATTATCGAAAAATCAATTGAAGAAGCTAGCCAAGAAGAATAAACAAAAGAAGAAAGCGCTTGACATGGCTAGTTTGGAAAACAACAGCGAGAAATTCTATCAGGAGTTGATGACTACCGAAGCATTGGTGTTGTTGACCATAGTTGAAGAATTTGATCTTAGTGAAAGAATTCCCGGGTGGATAGGCCAACAGATCAGCAAAGCATTTGGCAAAAAATCCAAATATCCATTTCTTTGCATCAAATTCGGACTTTTGGGATTTCACTGGCCATTTAAGAGGTCTACCTTCTACTGCAGTGCGACCAAGCGTCCAGTTGCACGTGCATCGGCAGTATTGTATTCGTTGTCGGAATGGAATAAGAAGAATGAAAAGTGTGTAGTATTGTTGGATCCAACTTACAAGGATGCCTTGTTTGAAGCTGGTATTGTTTACAGTGGATGGTTTAAGATCAAGCTCCCGAATTCACATATCATCGATTTGCGGCCATACACAAACCAGACTGCTAATGAGTATTTCAAAGCCATCAAGTATAGGAACCAAGAAAATGCCTTCAAAGCAGCCAATGGAGAGGTGATTGAGACAGACTTGTTCAATTACGAGAATTGTATGGACATTATCGACATGAACATGAACATTGCCAACAGTCGACAGCAGAGTGGGCAGTCATCACAATTGCTTCAGCCAGATTGGAAGTTTATTTACAATTTGGGGACTACCACCAACGAAAACAAATACCGCACCTTGCTCTATTTGAAGGTTGGAGATGAAATCATTGCTTCATGCGTAATATTCCGGTTGGGCAATACAATGACATCGGATATACAGGGGTTGGATCACGAGATCAGCAAGAAATACAAGGCATACTTTGTCATGATGCAAGAGGTGATCAAGATTGGGCTCAAGGAAAAGGTTTCCTTCATTGACTTTGGCCCCACCACCGAGGAGGCTAAAGTTGCAATTGGCTGCAAAGTGGTTCCGCTAGTGGGGTCTATTTACCCGCGCAACAAATTGATGGGTCCCATTATTCGATTTGCAGCCAGTAAGGTTGATGTATGATTATCATCGCTATGGCCGCTTTCGCAGTAGCAGCCGTGGCATTAGGATTGGAAAGGTGTATATTATTTGCATATATTAGGAGTTTATATTTGGGAATGTATAGAGATCGTCAGCACACGACTTTGCAACATGTGTTGCAACACAAAACCATTGAGGGCAATCCCGATTTGTTGGGGTTTTACAGGACACGCTGTGATGAGTCCCCCGCCCGATGTGTACGACAGGCACTTTGACAGCATGTCCCGGACCGCTTCGTACCTCCGTCGCCGCTACCACGTGACCGTCTACGAACTTGTCTTTTTTGCGTCGTTTTTCGTCAATTTTGTCGTAGCCAGACTTCTCCACCAGTTTGCTCCGCAAGAGGAGGTGTACAACTACTTCAATGACAAGAGGAACATCTTCAACCAATTGTTTGTCAAAAAGGGGTGGGGTTGGACCACGCTTGCGATAGTACTTCTCTATGTTCACGTGCTTGGTGGGTCCCGTGCAGGGGTTTCCAAGACGAGGGTGGTGAGGGGGGCGTTGGTACGGTACGTGCTTGCCACCGTGTGGTGGGTATTTTTCACCCAGTGGTGCTTTGGGTTCCCCATAATGGACAAGATCTTTGTAGCCACCGGGGGAAAATGTGTGATTGACGACAGTTCTCCCCACAGGGACAAAGTAGGCCATTTGTTTATCGAGGCGTTGTCGCCGAAACTCGAGTCCACTCTCATCACCTCGTACCATTGTCGAAGGATACGTGGGTCGTGGGAGGGCGGACACGATCCTTCGGGTCATGTGTTTCTTTTGATCCACTCTTCGTTGTACATGTTTCTTGAGGCTGCTCCATTTTGGCCGGGAATAGCCAGAATCAGGCAAGACGTTGAGCAAGCATTTGCCCACGATTTGCCCCTAGCAAGCCGTGTGGGCAAAATTGGGAAACTAATTGTTGACAATCCTCATATCCTAATTGCGCTGTTGATTTCATTGTGGTGGTTTATGTTGTTGATGACCAACGTATACTTCCATTCGATATTGGAGAAGCTCGTGGGGTTGTTGTTTGGATACGCGGGGATCGTGGCTGTATATTACCTTCCCCGGTTCCGAAGATAATGTACATAGAAATAGCATTAATTTATATCGATATAGACTATCAAACCTTAGGCCTTGGCCACCCTCCAGGCTGAGTTGGGAAGACTCTGCAAGTAGGTTGTCTTCTTCTTGACCCACAACAAAATGACCACCCCCAAAGAAATGCAGATGAAATTGGTGTAGTAGTACCCATCACGTAGCACGTTTACTTTCCCATGCATTATGTTGCACTGTTCCTTCAGGTTCTCATTAACAATCATAAAGTAACTGCCGTTGGCCAACTCACACTTTGCTTTCGTGATTTTATCAATGAGGAAAAAGATGAATATGCGGGGCCAAGTTCCTCCATAGTTGGACAAGGTGTTCAAGGTGGTCATATATGTGCCTCCGATGGCAGGGTCGGCGATTTTGGTGTGGAAGGCGCAAAGAGACACAAATTGTATGGTGGACATGAACGAACCCAATAAATGCTGCAAAATAATCATGAAAAAGTAGGACAGCGACACCTTACCGTCCTCGGGAAAGAAGTACACAATCAACTGGGCACAAGCAGCTGCTACTAGGCGGCCCACGAAACCAAAAATCCATGGTTTCAAGGGAGACTTGCCGTTGGACCACCGTCCCGCATAGTAG
Organism: Scheffersomyces stambukii; assembly: GCA_002245345.1. Classification (NCBI taxonomy): domain Eukaryota; kingdom Fungi; phylum Ascomycota; class Pichiomycetes; order Serinales; family Debaryomycetaceae; genus Scheffersomyces; species Scheffersomyces stambukii. Next base: position 67,464 of record NBZC01000018.1, read on the forward strand.
CCAAAGATCATTTCAAACGGGAAATCGATCAACACTGTGATGGACAAGTCCTCCTTGGACAATCCTTTTTCAAGAAGCTTCAAGTTTGTAGCAGCCTCGTTGACCTGAAATCCAAGCTTGGCTAAAAGTAAAACCACGATAAAGGTTTGCACATTGGGCAACTTCAATACTTCGTACATGGACAAATACACCTGGGTCAAGTCATTCCATTTGGACTTTGCCTTGTTGTAGGCCGATTCGTCCTTCACCTTTTCGTTGGCCATCTTCTCTCTATTGATTTTCACCAAATGTGGGGGGTCTTCAGGAATAAACAACAAGACAAATGTGACAAACAAGTACATCCACCCCCAAAAGGCAAGGTATTGTCCCAACGTGAACAACCCCTGGTCGAGGGGCACCTTTCGCAAGTACTTGTTGGCAAAGTCGGGGGAGCTGAGGGCCAAAAAGATGGTGAAAGATGAAAAGTAGCCGGTGTTTATCCCCACCGTCTGGGCAGTAGAGGCAAAGGAAAGACTGTCCTGCGACAAGCACGTCAATGCCCATCCATCCACGGCGATGTCCTGGGTGGCGCAAAAGAAGACCAACATGAAGAAGCAAAAGGTGATTGTCGACAAATGGCTCTGGGGCTTGGCGATCAAGTCGTCAATGATGTAGCTGAGGTAGAGAAGCACCAACCCGCTGACAGTCTGCACCGGGATGATCCACGATCTTCGTCTGCCCACCTTCTTGCTATACATGGCGTCCACCAACGGGGACCACACCAATTTCAACGAGTACGGGTACGCTGCCAACGAAAAGATGCCCACCTGGGAGTAGGACAACTTGGACTTCAAAATGAAGGGGATGGAGCCGAACGCGAGCCCCACGGGGACCCCCTGGAGAACGTAGAGCATCACCAACACAAAGAACGCCTTGCGGTCGATGGGTCTCAACGTTGCCTGCTTCTTGGCAGGAATCACCGCGGGCAGAAACGCTCCCTTCAGCCGGACATCCTGGCGGGCCATGGGCAAGAGCCCGTCATTCTCCTCGTCAAAGGCGGCGTGTCGGTAGTTGAGCTTGTTGTCCAACGAGTCGTCGGCACTCCGTGAGTGCATATCTGTCATTTTCCCGTTGTGACAGGTCGGTGGCAGCAGGGAAGTTGACAGCAGGTACCGTGCGAGTGCGAGGGGCTGGACCGGCGGTGTGTGGTGGGAAGCGGTCAGCGAACTCAAGAGGCGCGGTAAATGTGGTGGCAGACGACCGTTGTACGTGTCGGAATGCCTGACAAATGTCCTGGAAGCCCCAAACGTAGTGGAAATCTGTTCTTTTGTGTTCGTGTCCAAAGATTTGGTGGTGGTGGGGAAAATTCCTCACCAAAACCGTTGGCGTGGAGCCCGACAGGTCCAATGCAACGTTGCAGTGGATAAAAAGGATAGCGGCCGATCGAACAACGGGATTGGAAACGCACGCAATGGAAATGCACGGAAGATGCTGTTGGGGCCGCTGCAGTCCAACGGGGCGCGGAATTGTAGGGTTCCGGGATCGGCAATTCCGCCATGGACTTGTTTCCGCAAGCCCAATGGCATCGTTTGGTCTCTCCCTGGTCCAGCAGCTGGCTGATGGCGACAGGAACACAGTTCCGCGTCTGGTACCGGTCTCGTATGAGCAGATACTGCGGTGCCATTGGCCCAGGTTCAACGCAGTGAGCCCTTGGCGCTACCAGATGGATAATGATCTCCGGACATCGTTCTCCAGTGTCCGTTCGTGCCTATTTCGCCTGCACTACAGATGCTAAACCATAGCAAGTCCATTCTCTATTCAAACTGTACATGGGAATTTATATTATGTATAAGTTTTGGCAATCACAACCCCAACACCTTTTTACAAGCTCTCAACACAGTAGGCTCGTCAGGGAAAGCAAAGTCTTCCAACTCCTTGGCGTATGGAGTAGGGACTTCACAACCGGTGACTCTCTCGACAGGAGCATCCAAGTAGTCGAATGCTTCCGATTCCATGATCTGGGCACAGATCTCGGAACCAACACCAAATGCAGGGAACCCTGCCTCCACCGTCACCAAGTGGTTGGTCTTCTTGACGGACTCGACAATGGTGGGCACGTCCAAAGGCTTGATGGATCTCAAGTTGACGACTTCGGCCTTGACCCCGTATTCCTTGGCCAAGGTCTCGGCAGCCTCCACGCAGAACTTGACCGATCTGCTGTGGGACACCAAGGTGATGTCGGACCCTTCTCTCTCAATGTTGGCCTTGCCAATTGGCAAGATGAAGTCGTTGGCAAGGGCCTCTTCCGAGATCTCAAACGACTCCCCGTATGCAATCTCGTTTTCTAAAAACACAACGGGGTTTGGGTCTCTGATGGCAGCCTTGATCAACCCCTTGTAGTCCTCGGCCGAGTATGGCGACAACACCTTCAAACCGGGGATGGATCCGTACCAGGCGGCGTAACACTGCGAGTGCTGGGCAGCAACCCCTGCGGCAGCCCCGTTGGGACCACGGAAGGTGATGTTACATGGCTGCTTACCACCGGACATGTAGTAGGTTTTGGCGGCGGAGTTGACAATCTGGTCAATGGCCTGCATGGCAAAGTTGAACGTCATGAACTCCAACACGGGCTTTAATCCGTGCAAGGCGGCACCCACAGCCAACCCGGTGAACCCCATCTCGGTGATGGGGGTGTCAATGACTCTTCTTTCACCAAAACGGTCCAACAACCCTCTCGACACCTTGTAGGCCCCGTTATACTGGGCAACCTCCTCCCCCATCAAAAACACGTCGTCGTCGCGGTCCAACTCCTCGGCCAACCCGGCGTTCAAGGCGTCTCTCACGGTGATGGTTTGGGGACCGGCTGCGGACGAGGCGGCGCGCACGGGGAGATCCATCATTCTAACCGCCTGGCGCTGGCCGGCCTTCTTCAACGACTGGGGCCCGTTGTACTTGAGGGCCTGGGCGGCCAAGTTGGCTGTCTTGGCAATGGAGGATAAGGGGGCCATCGGGAATGGGAGCAATTACTCAATTAGGAAAGGGCCGTGCAAGTGTAGGAGGTCAGCACACGGACGGAGAGCTCAGCTCGTTGGCAGACGGTTGAGAAGGTGGCGATGCTGTCGACTGAAAAACGCCTACTGTAAATTTTCCCACTCTATTGGTGCCAATTTTGGGTGGATCCGGCGGACAGATGAGGACCGCACAAATTGGACGCGGAGATGCACCTCCGCGGGGTTGCTGGGGCAATTGCGGGTTGGGGTCGGTTGCGGGTTGGGCTAGGGATAACTGTAAACTCTTTGGGATATTTGCAGGTTTAATTGAGCAAGTATCAGGTTTGGCTGCGCGAGTAGCAGGTTGAGTGTGCAAGTAGCAGGTTTGACCGCGCGAGTAGCAGGTTCAGTATGCTGATTGCAAGTTCAGTGTGCTACTTGTAAGTTCGGGGTGCGAATTGCAGGTTGAATACCATGTTGGGTCCCTCGTTTACAGGTTGAGATGGACGATGAGCGATCTGCCGGTTTGGCACGGGGTTTGCGAGTTACAACGACGATTTGCAACTTGGCCCCCAGTTGCAAGTTACGTCCGCAGTGGCAGGCGCACCCGGAACATTCAGGAACCACACCCTGCCAGAGTGGTACCCGGGGAAATGTCGGAAGAGATATTTTTTTGGGTGCGACAGGATCCAACACCCAGACGTTATCAACAATCGGCCCCCGTGTACCCCTCTTCCACCCCCCTCCACAAATGTGGGAGGTTGCACCGTTGGGACGGCCAACATTCGCTTACCACTTCCCGATTGGTAGATGGTCCCGCATGTGCTCCCGCCACCGCCGTCCCAGCCCCTCACCCCTCGATCTTGCACCGCTGTTTGTTGTGTGTGCAACCACACGCCACATCCGGGCACGGTCACGCGCGCTGGCTGCAACGGCGGCCGCAACTACCCCCGGAACTCGCCGCGCTCACGTGCACGCCCCATCGCTTCCCCTCCGAGCTTCCCCAACGCCTGCTCTTATCCTTGCATTTCCGGGTATATATACCAGCGATTCTGTGCCCCGTTGGTGTTTTGCTGTTTTCCAGGCTGCTGCCCATACTACAACCACACCATACAACCACACCACGCCATGTTGAAACAAGTGTCGAGACAAGTGTTGCGAAAAGCGGCCCCATCTCCGCTCGCAGCCCATATCCGCTCCCCCAATATCCGCTCCTGTTGTAGATACAACTCGAGTCACAGCGTCAACTTCCATCGTCCCGACCAAGCGGGATCTGACGAGCCCTCGCAGGCCGCCGACGCCGCCGCCACCATACTAGCAGATCTCCGCGACCAGCAGACAAACCCCAACAAGGCCACCTGGATCGACGCCCTCAAGGAACGAGAAAAGCTGTTGAAGGAGGGCAAGGTGTTGGACAGTTTCAGCTACGTCAACCCCGTGACCACCGAAGTGGGAGAAAAGACCCGCGCAGACTCTTTTACCTACTTGACGCTACCATTCAAGGAGGACCAGTGGTTGTGCGACGCCTACATCAATGCCTTTGGCCGGTTGCGGGCAGGCCAGTTGTTTCAGGATTTGGATGCGTTGGCTGGACGCATTGCCTACCGCCATTGCTCGCCCGCAGAGCCCGTCAATGTCACTGCCAGTGTCGACAGAATCTACATGGTGAAGAAGGTGGATGAGATTATCAACTACAACTTTGTCTTGGCTGGGTCCGTGACATGGACAGGAAGATCGTCGATGGAAATCACCGTCAAGGGCTATGCGTTTGAGGAGGCCATCCCTGAAAACATCACCGAGGAATCCTTGCCCGACAGCAATGTGTTTTTGACTGCAAACTTTACCTTTGTTGCCCGCAACCCGCTTACTCACAAGTCATTTGCCATAAACCGGTTGTTGCCAATTTCTGAAAAGGACTGGTTGGACTACAGAAGAGCAGAATCGCACAATGCCAAGAAGAAGTTGTGGGCCAAGCACGCCAGTGTGATTGAACCAACTCCAGAGGAGTCGAAATTGATTTACGATATGTGGAGATCGTCCAAGTCTTTGGAAACTGCAAACAAGTCCCAGCAAAAGGGAATTGCTTTTATGAAGGACACTACCGTGACATCCACCCTCTTTATGCAGCCCCAGTACAGAAATAGGCATTCCTACATGATTTTTGGTGGCTATTTGTTGAGACAATCGTTTGAATTGGCGTACTGTGCATCTGCTGCATTTGCTTCGGCTGGCCCAAGGTTTGTTTCCTTAGACTCGACCACATTCAAACAGCCAGTGCCTGTGGGCTCGGTGTTATCAATGGTTGCATCTGTGGCATATACCGAGCATTTACACGAGAGTCCCGTTAGAGACAATGATGCCGATTCTCCTTTCAACTTTACCTTGCCTTCGACGAACAAAATTTCTTCCAACCCTGACGCCTTTTTGTCCGAACCCGGAACCTTGATTCAGGTAAAGGTGGATACGTTTATTCGGCATTTGGAAAGCGACAATAAGAAGGAGTCTGGAACATTCATCTATTCGTTCTTTGTGCCCAAACACAGCCATCCTGAAGGTGAGACTAGCTACTGCTCTGTGATACCTCAGACTTATTCCGAGATGATGGCTTACATCTCGGGTAGAAGAAGAGCACAAGACACTGCTCTTTTTGTTGAAACTTTGCCAAAGCCCCAATCTGGTTAGACAAGATTGCTAATAGAGTTAATATCCCCCCTATAAACATATGTAAATTATGAGGTAATATGAACAGTTGGTCCAAGTTGTTAGCAATAATAACCAAGAAAAAGGCATTAGGTAATATATTGAAAGTAAAATATAGTACAAATGATAAAAACAGCCAAACAAACAGCCAAAATAACATTAAACACAAAGAATTGAATATTGAAAGTCAATCACGAGCTAAAAACTTTCCTCTATGCCTATACCAAAATGCAGTAAATTTTTAGAACCCAAACACCAACCTAAAATGCAATCAGGGACTATTCACGTCAAATCAATCACTATCGTTATTGTGGATTTGCGCAGACTCTTCCCTGTATTCATAGTTAGGTTCGTATGCTGATTCTCTTAAACTTCCTTTTCTGGTAAAGTCTACCAATTTGGCTTTGGCACGAGCACCAAGGTTGACGTTCTTGTTTTTCTGATCCAACAAGAATTGATCCGATGAAGTAGAGCCAATTGATACCGCCGATAAATTGGAGTTCTTCATGGGTGATAAAGTTTGCTTGGGGGTATTATGTCCACTGCTAAAGACAAAATGATCAGATGTTGGCGAATCCAACGAAGGTCTTTCTTTTGTTGCTTCGAGCCACTTGAACTCCCCATTGGAGTTTTTGGTTGCCTTGAACTCATCTAGGTAGGTACAGGAATCATCCTGTTGATCATAGTCGGAAATATTCTTGGCACTAGATGATGGTGAAGGTCCGTGCGGCGAACCTTCGTTGTTAAACTTGGAGAGCAAGTTACTGATGCTTCCTTCTGTTTCCTCATTGACAATTGCACCTTGTCCTGAGTTGTTTGCAGCACTATGATAATTTGAAGAATCGTCATGGCGGAAACTATTAGACAAGTCCCGAGAATTCTCTTCCGGGACTATATCTAAACTTGCGGAAGGAGATGTCATGTTTCTTTTGACGGGACTTGGGGGACCATTCAAATCCACAATATTTCCATCACTGTCGAGTCTTTGTAAATTTGATGATGAATCCCTGTTAAGAATATTACTGAGAGAATGGTTACTCAAGAATTGTGATGAATTGATTGAGTTGCGATATGATTGGTCCTCGACTAACCTTACTGAAAATAACTGCTCTGTATTGACGGTGGACAACGAACCATCGGAAGCTCTAGATTGTTTGTACTCCGATTTATCATTTGCTCTCCAGGATTTGATTGGTCTTTCAGAGGCATCGAAATACCCTGTTTCGTCACTGGATGAATCAACATGGGTCAAAGATGATGATGTAGAGCGTGATTCGCTTGGCTCCTTATCGTCATCAAGTTTCATGGCATTCAATGTAGCCAATTGTCTAGCCTTATCTTGATGTACCACCGTTTTTTGTGCGGAAGCGACTTCAGTTGCGGTAGCAACTGATCCTTTTTCGTTATCGCTGGACTCATCCTTCTTGTTCTTTCTTCTCCTAAAGCAGACCCCGCAGAATATTAATGCTGCTAACAACAACAAGAAAAGAGGAATTCCAACCCCAAGGCCGATAGCAAGAGCTTTTTTATTGGACGATTTCTTGTGGACAGTTGCTGTTGGTGTTGGTGTTGTTTCGGAAGTAGTACTTGGTGTACTGGTAGGGGTGCTAGACAGCGTCGCAGATGATGAAGTAGATGTTGTTTTCTTAGGACTGATTCCTTTGATGTTAAAATTCCTTGATTCTTCTTCCGATAACGCTTCAGCAGTAACTTTCACGTTCAACTTATCAAATTTCTGGGGAGTTTCTCCTGTAAATGTCATATTTCCATCGTGGTAAGTTAACCAACTGTTGCTATCTTCATCATAATTGACGGACACGGTAGTATCGTTATCAGTGAAGAAAGAATTCATCAACTGGTATTCAAAAAATTGACCTCGAGTAGCATTAACATCAGGCAAATTCTCCACAGTAAACACAGAATCGATAGCATCGATTGAATAAGGGATTTGTACCTTGTTCTGGTAGACATCTTCAACGACGATAGAAAAATTGTCATGGGTGGAAGAGTTTGGAAAAACACCAGTCAACTTGAAATTGTCTTTATCAAATTGTAAGTAATCAGGTAAATCGTCGCCGTAAACGCTACTGATGTTATCCTTTGATATGACTGCACCATCCAAATACACATCAGAAAGCACAGGAACTTGAACGTCAACATCGTCATCCAAAGTTCCATTGATCTTGATGGTTTCATTAAGCGAGGTACTCAACTGGTGGCCACCCACGACAAGCTTGAAAATACCCTCGGCACCAGCGTACCCATAATAATCGGAAGCAATAAAACTGAATCCATATTCAAAAGAGGGCGCGTTTTCGGAAGTTACCAAGGGCACGGTACCAGAAAACGACAAATCTTTCGAGTTAAAAGAGATCCAATTAGGTAACGAGCTTCTATCAGCCGATCTTCCGTAGTAAGCAATAATGGGTCTGTCACTGGTTTTGTAGCTCTCAAACACTTGTTTGTCAAACTTGATGTTGAAATCCTGTCCTTGCTTGACCACCAATCCGTCATCACCATTGGTATTACCATATTGGGCGATTTCAGTGAACATCACATCAGAAGAAGATAGATGGAGTCCGGTGTCATTAGAGACAATCATGGAATAATTGTTGGAGATTTGTGAGTTATCAGAGGAGTCAGTGCCTGACAATGTAATTTCAAATTGGCCCAAGTCGTCTTTTGTGGGATTTCCTGTAAATGTTCTTGAGCCAGAATCAAACGAGAGCCACGAAGGTAAATTGGATGCTTGATATGAGATTTCCCCTTCACTGTTGGATTTGTAAGTTATGTTGGCGATGGTGAATGAGTATGGTTCATCGATTCTACCAACGTTAGGAAGCTGCTCATTAAACGGGAACCCCACGTATATCTGAGCGGAGGTGACGGCTATCACCGCGAGATGAAATAGTAATAAAAAGAGCATAGACGCGGACGGTGACCTGGGAAGGGAGAATGGTTGGAACAGGGGTAACGAAGGATGCTGGGAAGTAGGAAATTTGCCTAATAGTGAACTTTCTAGCGGCAAGTGGAGGGCAACCCAATGATGGAGGATGGAGTTATCAATGGGAGGTAATGGGACGGTAAAAGAGTGACGGGGTAAGCAATGAAAGAGTGAAGAACCAGAAGAAGAGTGGATGAAAATTGGTACCGTGATGACCACAACCTCACCAGGGGCTGTCCCAGAAACAGCCAGTTAAGAGGACAACCACCACAAAAGCTGGAAGTTAACGAGACACACAATAGTAAACAAACAATGGGGGAATTTGGGTAATTGGCGTCGATATTGTTTTCGTTGGTAGCGCCCGCGGCGCATCCACGCCATTCAGGGGGTCGTCTACGCTGCCTGTATGCGGGTAAAGGTTGCATTGGGGGAGCGGCTCGAGCCCAGCAACCGTCTCCGCACTTATTGACTATTGGTGTTTGGTGGCGCGTGGCCCGATCGGGAAGGCATGCTGCATTGTGTGCATGCATTGTTTATGTTTTGATTTCGAGACCTGGGTCACATGACACAAAGGGCGGGAAGAACGCGTCATTTTGTCCCTGATAGCTAATTTTGGCCCGTACGCGTCGTGTCTTTTATGAGGCCCTTTGAAGATCCCTTGCTCGTCTCCCTGCCCCGAGGTGGCGATTCTTTCCTGTTTGGGTAATATTCGTATTGGCGTGCAGGGACGCACGGCTTATTGTAATATACGGTCGGGACGACGAGGTTGTAGTCAACATAGGCGGGATGGAATTATCCTTATGGTGTTACCTGTTTGGGAAAACCCACTATTGTTGTTGCTGGTGGTGCACCTAACCGAAAGGGTGATTCCATATTTGTAGACAACAACTTTGCAGGCAATACATTAAACGGGTCGAGTATCCATCACGAGCACTTCGTGGTTCGCCGAAATCCAGATTGACTGGTAAGTCGTTTTGATGTCATCTCCTTTCCTGTTTGGTTAAATTGCTTTGCTCAAGCTTTTGCAACTATCGTCAAAAATATTTTGGTTTGGGAATGAACAAGGCTTGCACCATTGTCTGACGGTTCAATTCCGCTACGGATGCAATTTGCAATTCGTAGTGCTGCAACGTACAAATCTCACAAGGTTCCCCTAGGATAAAGGTGTCCTTGTGTCTACGACATGCCCGGTGTGTGATTCATCTATTACAAACTGATACTAAAATATGGGTTTGTCTATGTAGCTAATTGGATCACCAATTGGTTACATTCCACCACGTAAATGTTGTGGTGCAAATTTGCTTTCCTGATCTTCCTTGCAGCAGTGCGCATGATTCAGAATGACAAAGCCTGGTAAGTGAGGTGGTCCAAATACTTTTTGGCAGAATATTAACCAGTTACAGACGATGACTTCACAGAAGTATTTGGTCGCCTTGGCAACTAACGGATACTATTTTCCGCATCCTACATGAATCGGTGTTCTTTTGGTTGCAATCTTCCTTTAAATTAATCCATATTAGGATATTCATGATTATTATGTCTTCTAGAAGGTCGTCATGGCTCTTGGTTCGAGACTGACGTCGTAAAGAAACAATTCATTTGCATTGCCAATTAGTGACCCCTGTTTCCTTTGACGAGGTTTATATCCGATTACGAAAGGCTCGAGACGAGACAAGACTTTCTTGTATTGAATAGTTATGTCTACTTCCATTGTTGATAGGTGAAGAACAGTGTTAGAGTGTTAAAGATAATTTCTCTCATGTCTACAACCTTTAGCTAGTAGTGAGGTACTACGCCAAAGTAAAGTGTAGTATCAGGTGATATTCTTTGAATAAGGTGTAGACTTTCAATATTGGCGACTAAATTATGGACGTCGTAAATTCATGGTATGGTTGCTAACTAGGAGAACAAACTACAGTTCCAGCTTTATGACGTGGTCAAGCTTTGTCCCGAAACAAAATGGTGAATTCGAGTCTGACTAACTTGTTAGTTGGTGGGTTCCTTACAATGAGCTAAGACCGGATTCACGTATTCGACGCTCCAAGTGGGAGCATCATGAATAGCTAATAGTTTTTCAAGTACCTCTCATTTCCTTAAATTTCTAAATTTAGTAACTAAAAGGTTCGATGATAGTATATCTGAAATAATAAATTCGAGCTTTATATTCTTGACTTTATTTCAACTGTTATATCATCTAAAAGTGGGGAATCAATTTGTATTTCGAAGTTTGTTTGGTTGTGACTAATTTTTCACACCCAGGCAAGACAGGCTGCAACAAAGAATGTGGAAAAAGGTTTGATACTGTTAACTGCAATTTAACCAAAGCCAGTTTGAGGTTGTTGCCTGTTCCATTGAAAATAATTGCAATTAATTTGTGATATTCTCCAGGTAATTATAACACCAAGAGAAAACTAATCAGGAAGCAAATGTTGAACAATTTAACCTCGAAGATGGCGGATGTAGAAATCTTGATATTCAAATCATGATATATCAAGAAAATACCAGAATTTTTGGATCTTTTAGAAAGGACCGTCTACTAAAATTGTTTTTACTATATTTCCCACACATTATATGACCATTAACTTTTGCCCAAGATCTTCAAATTATGTATCATTGGTAGTCTCTAACATTAAAAAAAAGTCTTTATAAGTATTAATAAGTTTGATTCATAAATTATTGTACAAATGTAAATTGATCATCAAACTGGTTAAGGAACCAGTAGGACTGAATTTAGTCTTTGAATTTTCCTTGTATCTAGTTGTTAGTATTCAAAATAAAAATACATTCTCTAGAAACCATTTTGTTTTGAATTCAAGCTTGGCTATTACGCTGCAAAACTTAAATTAGCCACTTCTGACGTATATATACTATAGCAAAGGATATAAATGATAATACTAATCCTATTTAAATTAACCTCCTTCTATTCATAACTAGGTTGGTCGTCTGATTTTGGCCGCTTGAAAAAATCATCATGCAAGAAATCTATCGGTGAGAATGGAACCTTTGAGTCGTTGTTCATTTTCTTCAGCAAGGATGAGTAATTACCTATAATGCTTGGAATCAAAGATGTAGCCAATGGAGAACCATGGTCATTTCTAAATGAATTACTCGACAAAGTCGGTGATTTTATTGACCCAGATTGAGACAAAGATCTTGTTATCTTATTTATTGTGCTCGAAAGCACACTTCGCAGATTCATCTGAGTAATTTGTTTGAACAGAGAAGCTTGAATGTAATGTGGAGGTGGAGGAGTTGCGTTCACTGAATTGTAATTTGCGGTTCGTGAATCCACTAAAGCAGAAGTCTCGTCAGAAGTTGAAACATGCCTTACTAGATCCCTTCCCCTTGGGGTTTGATTGGAAATTATTGGACGAATATTCGTATTCGGCGGAGATAAATATTCTTCTTCCAATACAGCATCTTCATCATTGAAAGCAAAAGGTTGGTTCTTAGTATACCAATCTGGTTCCACAAACATTTCTTCAGCTCGATTTCGTGATTTGCTTCTTGATCGAGGGCTGTATAGTCCTGCAATGGCGCTTTCTTCGTGATGCCTATTTGGTTCAAATGGTGAATGAAGATGATGATGATGGTGGTGATGGTGATGGTTGTCATTTGCACAATGATATATCCAACATTGAAATAATATAATGCAATCGAAAATGACAGTACCTGCACTCCCTACAATAAATGGCAATTGGTCAAGCAATACCTTGTGAAATCTAGAAGTTGCTTCCTCGAATGCAATGGACTTGTTCAAATAGATTAGGTACAATTCAGTTATGATTGAAATTGTGTAGAAAGTGTTGCCAATCATGGCAAATAAGAAAAGGTACAATGATATCCCCTCTGTTGATTTTGCATGGTAGTTCTTGGCAATCTGAGGCAATCTAGAAGATACATACAAGACAGAACAAATCCATGCCGAAATCATTCCAATGTCCTCAGTTTTGATGTGCCTAATCTTAAAAACAACAAAAGCTGGTGATAAGAAATGGAAGGTCTCCTTGACGGTATTCTCCATCTGCAATGATATGGGATGACCATGTACCTTACCAACGCTTGAACTGAAGATGGATGTACCCATGATTTTCTGAACTAGGGTACCTTGTGGTTGATGCAAAGAATAACCATGGGAGCTGGGAATCAACGGGGTGTGGGGAGAATAGTCAAATCTACGATGTCTAGTTTTGCGTGGTATTCGCATATCCGGACTTTGTAAGAGGTTGTGATGGTGCTTTTGCTTTGGAAACACCCTAGTATAATACCACCATTGCAAAGATAGTATAAAGTCAATAAAACAGTAGTAAACGGCGATTGACGTCTGGAACGGAAGGGCATGAGTAAGAAGGCAACCCACCAAGTTGGTGGCATCACCAGCCACCCAGCACATCAAAAACGACAATGACACACCTGAAACCGACTCATTGAGATGGTTCTCTATGATTTGTGGCAATTGGGCAAACAACCACACCACAAGCGAGAGTACTCCAGACACTCTCGACACACCAGCGATGAGGTGCTCTTTCGACATCGACAGGGTGCTGTTCAAAGGCAATAACTGATGCAACTGACCAAATGGAGAAACGGCCAATGTAGAGTTGGAGATGGCGCGCGAAATCAGAGAGCACGGGATCATGGATGCAGTTGCAATGGTGGCGGAAGATGGCGAGTCCCGTTATATCATGGACGTTGATGGACAAGAATAGGTTCGATGTAGGGATGCACGGTAAGGGGTGACAATACCTAGTCTATAACAACATCTATACAAAACTGGAACCCCGGACGAATAATCGAGATGAGCGAATTTGGATGACAATACCTCCGGATGCTTGACCGGGAAACCGGAATCAGTGAGATGGAAAAATTTGGTCTGATAACGAGAGAGAAAAAATAATTGGCGGTGAAACGTCACTGATAATGTAAGTGAAGCTTTTGCGGGACTTCGAATAGCGACAGTGGCAGTTTGGCGCCGAACGAGTACCGTGCTCAGATTTACGTCCGTAGGGTTCACCATCGTTGCGCTGACTTCAAAGCAGCATTTGGTAGATGCGAACGACACCAATATTGCTGGACACTGCCTTGGTTTAAGGCATCCAAGTGGAGGCTTTGGCCTTATCTGATTTTCGCTATTGCGCACGTCATTGTTGTTCAAACCCAGAAAGTTCCGAACAGTAAAATCCGTGACAACTTGTAATAAAGTACACAGTGGTGTTTGTGAGCGTGATCACGTCTAAACATGAATGGCCTGCTCCATAGTGTCATGTGTGGTATCAATAATATATAATTAAATTGATAATCATCCGGCATATTGTCATCAATATCAATGGAATATGCTTGTAGTTGCGCTTGAACTATTGGAGTATGACAAATAATCGTTAAGACCAGGTTGTGAAAATTGTAGAAAGTGTAGCATGGGATTCAATAGTTCTTTGAAGTTTAGTAGGCAATGTGAATTTTGCGTTGAAAACATTGCTCCCCTTACCATTGGGACGTTTCTTTCTTGCCTTGAATGAGGATTTACAACATGCCAATTCTAACTCGAGTTTGGCTACTAGAATATCTAAAAGTAAGTTTATCTAAAAAGTACCATTAATTTTAATGTTATTCATGAATTTATATTCTAATTGTTCCAATTTCATTAATATTAGGATGTTCAATTATAGTTTTGCGTACTACTGAAACTGTCAACTTCAACTTCTACCATCTGATCTCTAAAATATTCAGGTTCTACTGAAAACATTTGTAAACAAAAAAGGCTTTGTCAGACTACTTTCTTCAAACGTCTAAATCAGAGAAGAAATATTCTAAATAACAAGTTAAAAAACTTTCCTTAGGTTGAAGGTATTTTGGAATAATGTTAAACTGGATCTTGGTAGTCGATTATTTGTTGCAAAAATGTCTCGTGCGTGGGCATATAAGAAAATCCTGGCGTTTAGGTTTTTATTTCTGTGAACATTCGTTTCTTTCTACACCATGGTACAATTGGTGAAACAAATAACGAATAACTGGCTACAAACATGCTCTGGATAAACAATCATCTGGACCGGAACACTCCAGTTTGTGACTTAAGGCTTGTGCATGTCTTTACGCTACATTGAAACTAGAGTGTCATCTGGCGGCTGCAAATGTTTGAGCGCTAGCGGAATTGATTAGACTCTTTGCTAGACATACAACAAACATAAGAACTATCGGAATTGCTTTCAATAACACCTGTAATTACATAATGGACACGATACTATTGTCGGTACCAAACTATGGTCAAACAACAACAGGGGTTCGTGAGTTTGTCGAATTTGCGAAGCAAAAATTGGATGGAAGCGAAACTGTCTCATCAAATACATTGACAACAAACTACAGACATATCAATCGGATTCTATAAGCATTTACTACTGAAGCTACAATATCATCAACGTTTAATAACGGTCCCACAATTCATATTTGTGGACCTGGATAGCTGGCGCTAATGAATCAATTTGTGATACAATACCAAATTATATAGTATGAAGAATAAAAGATATATTAAAATATATGGCATGGTGTATGATATTCTAAGCCTACTGGAGCAATCAGCCACGGGCGAATAATATTGAGCAGATACTTTTACAAACAAGTGTACCAATACTCGGTATAAGTTTTGCAATCAAAAAAAAATAAAGAACAAAAAATTAAAAATAATGAAAAAAACAAAAAAAGAGATAGCAACACAGAGTTTCTAATTCAAAAACCTGTAATTACAACACAATAAACTATTGACTTGAATTAAAGATAATTCGAAGTGAATTGAAATGATCTCATGTCGCTGATACTGAAATTGATAAGTGAGCTATATTAAATTAAACATCTGGTCGCTTGAGATATCTGAGACAAGGAAAAGGATATGGGTGCAAAAATATTTAACATTCGTTAGAATGTTCAATGAAGCTTAGAACCGAAAGGTTAAACAGGTTATATGTATGCTGGTTTCCAATAATGGTATCAAAATATGGTTTATTGTTGGCAATGGTTTCTTTAAGGTTGTTTTGGAGAACAAATTTGAACTAAAGATTTAAGAATTAGATGATGGAAAATTGATTACATTTATGATTAAAGGTAAAAGAAAAATGGTTAAAGAAAAGGATTAAAGAATAATAAGATAAACGATTAAAGATAAAAAAGATTAAAGAACATAGATAAAAAATTAAAGATTAAAGATAAAAAAGATAAAAGATTAAAGATAAAAAAAAGATAAAAATATAAAAATTAAAGAATAGAAAGATAAAATATGGAACTAATCAAAAGTTGAAAAAGAGAAAGATAAAAACATAAAAATGTATAATCAAATTAAAGAATAAGAGATAAAATAAAGGTTACATTAAGGATTGAAGAATTAAACAATATAAAGAATCATGTCAAAGAATATTTAGAATCAAGAAGCTTTCAAAAATTGAATAAAAATATGAAATTGATTCTGAATATTTAGTGGGAATTAAAAGGATATATAATAAAGATCATCGGTGAGGAAGATGAACAAACCAATGGAGAAGTGGGAAGAAGAGTGTTATTTTCCACTCTTCGGAGGGAAACCATGGAGGGGTACGGAGGAGAGGAAATTGGGAAGTGGCATTTAGCCGCTTCCCAGAGAAGGGAGAGTGTGAAGGGTGGTACGAGACCACTCTCGGAGGTGTGGGGAGAGAGGAGTTGGAGGAGAGTGGTCTCCCCATCACTCTTCAGGGGGGAAGAGAAGGCAGAGAGTGACGCTTTGGCCACTCTCTAGTGGGAAAGGGTGGTGTAGATACCCCCCTACTTTCTGAGAGGAGGTGGAGGACAGAGACATCCCCACCACTCTCAAAGTAAGAGTGGCATTGAGTCCGCTGACGTAGGGTCGAGAGGATGGAGGAGAGCAGCCTCACCACCACTCCCCAAGACAATAATGCTGCGGAAGGAGAACAGAGGTTTGCTTTCCAGAAAAGAGAGGTAAGGAGAGTAGATACTTCTCTGCTCTCCGGAAAATAGAGGTGAGGAGGAGAGAGGATCTTAGTTGGTCCACTCTCAGGGAATGAGGGGTGATAGAGAACACTCTCTCAGTCACCCCTCTTTCCTGGACAGATATCTGGTAGTGAGGACTGCTGTCCACTCTCCCGGTCCTAATATGTAGTGCGAACGAATATATTTCCACCTTCCAAAGAAGAGAGGTGACGGGGTTCCCGTATAACCTCTCTTCTGGAAAGTGGATCTTCATGGTGGGGGACCTAGGCGGTTCCGCCCTCGTCTAAACCAGAGGTAGGGGAGGTACGCACAAATCTCGATGTCGTGCCCCTACCGATTATAATTTTTGTGCTTACACAAGCATATTATATAATGGGTTATGTAAGAAACGATAGATATACGTTGGTTAAAATGTGTATTATCATGAAAGTATTATGTCAATTATTACATAATCACACTATACAAATCATTACTTGGTTGAACTAAGCTATTGGGGATCAATGTGTGTTATTTCGTAAAATCACCAGGCGAAAGACGTTGAAATAATATCTGCCTTAATTTAAATACAAGACTTACCAGGTTTTTACTTGAACATATCACGATGTTTTCGATCTGGGCGGTGAGATTAGTGGGTGATGTCGTGAAAATCATTATCCATAAACACAAAAGAAGTCCATGTTTAACATTCTGTAGTTTTATTCAAATGATAATAGATGTCAAAGCACCACCTCCATGAGCGTGAACTGAATAATCCATATCTAATTGTGAAAGGTTTTCATAATTTGCAACCATAAAGTGCTAGAGCTAAATTTATCATGTATATGGTAGCGACACAGATCAGACAAATGCTATACTCCAAGTATTGTATCAGTAGTCAACACATTCACACCGATCCATTCACCAATCTTCTTGTTGAAGTTGCCTACCATCGGTAAGCTCATTAACTAATAAGTGAAATTACGTGATTGGCAGCCACTATAACATGTCAGCGCTCTTTCCGTAAGTCTCCATGATGTCGTATTCCAACTTGGACGAAAACAACAATTTGCTGTCGACAGCTCTGTTCTTCGCTGATGTGGGCGGATGGGAGCAACTATCTTCAGGAATCGACCCCGTCATTGCCAGTGAATGGGCTATTGCCAAGATAAGTACGTTCCAGGCTCGGCTTGAGACCCTCCAGCTGTCGAAAGACTCGCGTTTCTATCTAGGCACTTCGGACAACCTCTCGGGATTGCCTTCGCATCTAATCTTCAATCTTGCCAACGAAGTATTTGGTTTTGACGGGTGGTCCACGTCGATATTGGACTGCCAGATGGTAGAGGCATGCCTGCAGGAGGGGCGCTATACGGCCCGGTGCTCAGTGTGGCTCCGTCTCACCTTGAAAGATGGAACGAGTATCGAAGAGTATGGTATCGGCGATGCAGTAAACATGCCTGAGAAGTACATGTACTTCAGTAAGTGCAAGAAGCATGCAGTGACAGATGCGGCCAAGAACGCAATTCTAGGCTTACGGGATCTTTACTATCGAGTGGAGCGGGCAGGTGAGGCTCCAAATGGGAAAAGTTTCTAGTTTGATCTACCATGACTGGAAGTTTTGAAAATAGGATAGTTCTGGTATGGTTTTGATGAGATTACTAGCATGGTTACTGATATTGTTTTTACAGCTTAATCTTTTCTTACATGGTTCGTAAACAAATTGTGTGGACTAACATGATTGCAAATATGGCAGCTGACATAATATAGTTATGGAAATGATTCTAATATGGTTCAAAATGGTTTTTTTGTTTTAATAATGTTATTGTTCCATCTTGATACGGTTCTTAATGATCTTAGATTGGTTTGAATTTGGTTTTGGAATCGTTCTGGCATGATTGTGACATATTTTCATCATAGCTATTAATTGTTCCTAATATAGCTCTTAATTTACTTACTAGGTGTTGATTCGATTTCAGGATGATTCTAACAACGCTCTGGCATGAATCTTACACGAATTAAACATGAAAATGTAATGAATGGTTATTTACATAATAAATACAGGTTATTAATTGTAGGCGAAGAGAATTTTCTTCAGCCAATTGGGTTCTAATAGTCAAGAATACTGACGCCAACAAAGTCGTTCACTTTGGGTACAGGAATCTCGTCTATCAAATACACTTGTCCATTATCGTCTATCCTTTCGCGGTCCTTTTCGCTCATGGTGTGAATCTCAACAATGTTCTCCTTGATAAAGGAAATCAACTCCATCCAGTTTTTTTGAATCTGGTATGCTTGCTCCTTCATCAGGCGTTTGATCAACCCTTCGATGAGACGAAGTGCCTCGGGAGCTGTTTGATCTAACCTTTCCAAAAGCCTGCCCACAGAATTGATGAGGTATTCTTCCTCGTATATAGTTCCTTTCCTTCCCTTGGCCTTTTTACGTTCCTCCCGCTTTCTATTCTTTGCAGTTCTTCGAGAAGCTCCCGTTTTGGCAGTACCGGCGGTTTTACCAGTGTAGCGTGTGAAGAATGACGGTGTAGTGGATGTTTCCGATGCAGCCACTGACACGTTGTCAGGAGTATCCAAGTCATCGGAAGCCATGTTGTAGAATCCATAAGGATCCTCTAGTTTCTTGGCCCGCAATTCCCGAAGTCTTCTCAATTGTGATGACATTTGCCCCTTACAATCGGCAAGTAATTCGGCAATGGTGCCGAATCCTTCACCCAATTGAGTGTCAATAATGGACTCGATCAACTCTGTCCTTTTTTCTTTGGTAGCCAACAAAATGGCACTATCATAATGGTAGTCTTTGCAGTACAATTTTATGGCTTCTTCAATGTTGCCCAAAAAGTAGAACTCAATCTCGGCGGCTTCACTGTATTTGTGGTCCTCAGTTAGCGATGACACCAACCTTTCTGCTGTGTCTGTGAGTTTAGAGGAATAATCGCTGGATTGCACAATGGTCAATGCTTCCTGCCACTTCTTGCCAAGAATGTAATTTTCCAAAGCATTGGCATAATCCTTCAAGTATTCAAATGTTAAAGCTGCCTCGGTGAATTTGTGTTTCTCATTCAAGTATTCACCATACAACTTTAAGATATCATTAGTTCTTTGTTGGTTATAGTTGTGGATCTTCAATGCTGGCTTGTATAATTCATGCAAGACGACATAGTCATCAAACCGTTGACGGGAGTCCTCTCCTTGATCATGGAGCCAGCCCAAGGCTATTTCATAGTTCTTCAAATGGTCATCAATTAAAAACTTGCGTTCCAACTCGGGTTGAACATGCAAGTTTTGCAAGAAGGGCAAGTATTCCTTGGGGTCCTTTTGCGATTGTTGGGCAATGACGAGCGCTAACTTAACATCATACAATCCCAATGCAGTGTTGTACAACTTGTTCACATCCTGAAGGAAGCACAAATGGGTGACAGCCAGTTCGACCTGAGCCGAGTCACTGAAACTACCCACCAACCGCAAGGCTTCAATCAAGTTGGGCGGCTTCTCACAGGCATAGGCTGTGAGAATGGTTTGTAAGTACTTGTCAAAGTACTGAGGCTGGAGTAATACCGACAAGATGCCTTCACAGATACGGTTGACCTTGGAGTCCTTGAAATCAGCCACTTCAGGCTTGTTTTTGATGATTTTTTTCATCGATGGTTGGAGGGATTCGGGATGGGGGGTATCAGAAGACAATTGCAAATTGTTCAAGTCATTGGAGATCCCGCTGGCTTCATTGATGGTGTCTTTATACTTGGTCACGGTTACATCGTCGTCGTGCAAGCATGACACAAATAAGTCCAAATATTCTCCTTTGGCAATCTGGTTGATGAACAGTTCGACGTTGGTAAAGAACAATTGGGGGTCGTAGTCATGCAAGATATCCAAATCTATACGATGGGTACGGCAGGCCAAAAAGGCGTTGCGGTAGTCCTTGGCAGTAATGAACCTTCTCACCCCCGACATCACCATGATCCGGGGGCAGATGGTTTCGAGGTTGCCTCGGGGGGCCTCTAATACCACGGAGTACCTGGATGGCATGGCATTGATCAATAAAGATCCACGTTCAATCTGTCTCACCCTTTCGTCAACAATGTTTTCGTTGTTCAAGTGGTGAAAGATTTCATATTGGAAGGAACCTGAGGCGGCCTGCAAGTGGATGAAGCACAACTTAGCCTGCACGGTAGTAAACATCAAGTGAGACTGGGTGACTTTCAAGGAAGTGACACCCGACGCTACCTGAGTGTCATTGGCATACAACTTTCCTGTGCGTGAGAGGCCAAAAGCTGTCAACACAGGGGTGGATAAGTCGGGGCCCTCGTAGGTGATGGTCAACTCCAAGTCGCGGCAGAGTTGAGGGAACTGGGTGATTTCGATGGCGTCGAGGGTGCCCGTTACTTGAAACACCCGGCAGTCAACGGTATGGATAACTACAGCGTCAAAGTCTGCCTGCGACTTTATGAGTACCAACTTGGGAGAGAACTCGATGGAATCATTGATGGTAGGGGCAGTCAAGTCATCAACGTCAAACACCACAATTCGAGAAGCTACTACGGTATCAACAGCTACCACCACGAACATGTCGCCAATGAATGCCACCTGTTTGGCCACGTCGCTGGTGTCCTGACACACGAGAGAGCGGTCAATAGTACCCTCTATGCGAGGAGCACCCCCCGTCCTCAAGGTGTCGACGGCAATGGAAATCAAGTGGATGTCATTGTTGCTGGTCAATACCGCCAATTGGCCGTTGGATTTGCTCACAGCCACATCGGTGATGTTATCGTCGACGTCGAGATCGCGCCAGCTCATGGGGGGCGGTACGTTGGCCACGGCTAGTGGGGTGATCTTGACAGTAGAGCCATCGACCACCACCGTCATCCCCGCGTCAGAACCTGGGTAGGTGGGCCCCGTGGCCACCTTAGGAGCCAAGTCGACAATGTGGATCCCTGTGCATGTCGTCCCCATCATCAAAGTGAGGGGTTTTTCCGGGTGAAAGCGGGCAAAGGTAATGATATTACCAGGCACGTCTTCGACATTTAACTCCTGCTTCAAGTACCAGTGGTAGTTTTTGGTGGTCCACAACTGGACCTTATCGGGCAACCGCACCGCCAACACCTCGCTGTCGGCAGACCACAGCATGTGCAGCACTGTCGCAGTGGCTGGATCGAGTCTGGTGTTGAAACCGCCGTGGTGGAGGCCATTGCGCTCATAAAACACCACCAGTAACGCCTCATCGCCGTCTTCGTCGCGATGGCGCAGAGTGGCCGCTATCACCGCCCCCTGAGGTTTCCACGCCAATGCGTGCTCCAAGCCATCAGTAGCCTCACTAACGCTGCCGAGCACTCCATCACGGGTGAACACCCGGATTACCCTGCGGCGGTCGCCGTCCACTGTCTCCACCGTAGACACGGCAAAATACTCGCCGTCTCCGCGCCACGACACCGCCACCGTATGGGCATCAAACGGCGACAATGCCCCGCACTGGGCAGGGGCCACCGTGGGGTCACGCAAGGGCCCGTCATCGGCAAGACCCGCATGTTGCAACGCCTCGCGTTCACGCTGTAACGCCCGGGCTCCGCGACCGGTGAACTGGGTCTCTTTCTTGCCCCACCCCACTGTCACATGCTTGGCGTCGGCCACCACCACGTCGCCGGCGTCCAACACCACTTCATTCATGGGCTCAAGCTGGCGCGAGAGCAACACCACCTTGTTGTCGGACGATACCACCACTAACGTCTCTTCGTCGGGACTCCATGCTGCTGCCGTCAACCCGGCGTCGATAGAGCCGACAATCTCCACCACGGTGGCATCGTAGTCGCCGGCGCTGGGATCGTAGGTGGCGGTAACGATGTCGCCGCCCTCAAATACAAACACCAATTGCCCTGCGTCCACGAGGTGGGCAAAACTTAACAATCGCGACGTGGGCCCGATGGGAGCGGTCACGGGGAACGACGCCAACACCTCCACCGAGGTATCCTTGTTGAATCGCTGTACTTCCACCACCAGGGATGATGGCGAAGACAATACGAGGGTTATGGAGTCGGACACGGCGTCGAACACGGCGTCCTCCAAGTGCAAGTCCGGGTAGGTTCTAGACTCTGGGGCAATGTGGCCATGATTGAGCACCACCAAATTGCGCATGTTGGATGAAGGGATGCAATGTGATTGGATAGTCTATCGGGTTCTGATTGGATTTCGTAAGGGTCGCCTTTCTGGTTGTGGAGGGTGCGCTGGAAGTATGTTGTTAATCGTAAGAATGTTGCTGTTGGGATGCTCATCGTAAAAAAAGTGCCTGCATTTAAGCTGCAAACCCGTGTGGTAGCGCTGGGCTGGAATGGTAGGAGGGACAAGTGGATGGAGTGGAGAGGGAGTATAGTTCGTGTAGAAGACTGTAAAAAGGTCGGAAAGCAGGACTGAAGGGCGGTTGGAAAGTTGTTGTAAAGACGGAGGTGAACGAGTGGTTATGTGCGGTGCGTGATGACGAGATGAATAATGTAGTGAATGAATTGGATAAAGTAGTAAATGGGCTCGCTAACGTTTTTAATAATGAAGTTAATAAAGAAGTTTATAATGAAACCAAAAAAGAAGTCAATAATTTATGGAATAATGAACTGAATCAATGAGTTTTTAATGGCGTTGATGGTGTGAATATGGTGTGAAGTACAGGTTCAAGTTTGGCTGCGTTTTGAACTTTATTATATAAGATGAATACTTAGGGTTCGAAAACATGACTAGATGACGTTTTTGCAGAAAATGCTTTGTAATGGCTATGTCTAGAAAGTATCGGTTCACCAATGGCAGCGTTGACTTGACAAAGAAAAGCAGCTTGGGTAGACCGCCTAACAATTATGAGAACAGGCAAGAAAGTTCAAGAAGTAGATGAGTTAGTAAATATAGTGTATTGACTACATGTACAGGTTGACGTATCAACGGGCCATTTTCGAGCAATATGATGATATCTAGAATAATCTAACTTAGTACTGACAAAATATTTTAATGCCAACGGTAAATGCCTTATATCATGAAAATGAAAACACTTGATTTATAGGGTTGAGATCCCAGCGCCGATCCACAAATTCAAATTCATCCTACAGTTTTTGAACCTAGCTCAATGTCGATTTACGCCTTTTATTGTTGCAAATACGGTGCACTGGTGGTGGTGCATTGAAAAGGTTTTGTTTTCGTATATTGCAATTTATTCATATTTATGATTCAATTGATTTGCACAGCTCGGGCATATTTGCACTTATTTCATTAACGTTTTATTGAGTTTTGTTTAGTTTGTCGTAGTATTTTGTATTCAACGGTGGCTGTTGTAGTTGATTAGTAGTTTTTTGTAATTGATTTGTAGTTAATTTGTAATTAATTTATAATTAAACTGTAGTGATTTGTAACTTTTTTGTAGTTGATTTGAAACTAATCTGTAACAAATTAGTAGTTAACATGTAGCATCTTTGTAGTCAATTTGTAGCCAATTTGTCATCAATTTAGAGATAATTTGTATTTAACTTGTGGTTAATTTCGATGATTCTATGAATATGCCTTTTGGCCGCATTCTTTGGCACTTTGTTTGCAACAATATAGCAATACGAGCTATGCGAGCTCCCTTTCTTGTCCCGTAGATTCTATAACCTCTGCTACAATATCCATTCACCTTTTATCGTCCTACCTTCCCATTCACAATACTTCTATCAGCTTAACCATCTGCCACCTCCACCTTCTCTTTCCTCCTCTGCTGCACATACTCCCGCACCGACTCCTTAATCGCGAGATTGGTATATAACTGGTTCTCATGAAGTGGCTCGCGCGTCAATGGATCAAAATTGCCCTTTTTTCGCAAATGGTCCACCAAATGTTCCTTCTCGTAAGTGATCCCACTTGGAGTCACTACAGGATCGCTAAATAATTCGTACGAAATGGGGTCCAACAAATATTGTGGAGCACTATCGTCCTCATCATCTCCATTGAGCGACTCATTCGACTGCAAAATCTCGGGAGACAATTGAACGCTGCCGTCTCGTGACCGTCGTATCTTGCTGGCGAGGTAATTGGCATTGTAGAGAACCTGGTGATAATTGTTGCGAAACATATCGAGAAGACTCACATAGTCGTCAAGATGCTTCTTGTAGGTCCGGAACAACCGCAGATGGTACTGAGGGTCTGTCTTGATGCGCCTCCGCCTCAACCGCCGCAATTCCTCGTTGTGGTTGTTCTCCATAACCGCAATTAACTGGTGGCATACGGTTCCGGGACTTTCCCCATATTTTTTCAATTGCGACTTGACGGCAACAATATCGTTATGCACATACAGGGCCAACACTTTCGGGGGCCCTGTGACGGTCGATCCTGCTGTGACCGAGGCCGGCACCGGCGACTGAAACATAGAACGTAAGTTGGTCAATGTCTCTATCATGGTATCGTGCAAGAATGGTTACGAACAAGCCCTCCACTGCCGTCACTACATCCATACTGGAAATCCATGATTATATATATTTTTTATGCGAGGCATGGAACACCATCCGGATTAGAAAATAAGGTTCCGGGGTCGACGGAGCAAGAACCGATGGAGACGTATGGCCACAAATGGCTGCCAATGATCGATACTCTACACATATTGCTAAGAATTGCTGAATAATTCTGGCGCGGGGCCTCGCCATAGGTTTTTTTACGTCATCTATAACATGCCAATGATGTAATAAGACACATTTATGTCAAGCTAGCAACCCAACTGTTGCACCACCGACAAAGGTCTACGTCCAACTGCCACCATCTAACCTCCAAAACTCGTCCATATTCCCCCACATGACCCTTGTGTAGCCGGTAATAGTTGCTTTTTTCTTAGGTGTCGATCCTGGACGATAACCAAGTTTCATGTCATTTGCAAAACGGGGCCGTTGGTGCTCTGCCGTACCCCGACATTCACCGTCACTGATCCCCGATGCGGCGTCTACGGCCAGTTCCGGTAAACTCATGCACCCCTTTTTTTGCTAGTAGAGCTGCAGGTTTAGAAGGACGGCATCACTCCGTCGCCACCTACTACCACATGCCCCTGCCTTGGACTATCGGCGGTTGCCATGATTGTCGATGCATGGGTACGCACAGCGCCAAGCGTGCTCGAATAGGACAGTGGGCTCGCAAAACCGGGGGTGTCGTCCGTGAACAAAAACCGGGGAAGGGTCTTTTCTTTTTGCCCTCGGTATCACAAAACCCACTTCCGGTAATGACTCTGGACATGAGATGCCACCGTTACATGACACTCGCCCACATTGACGTATTATTGTCATTGACAACGGTTGTGACCAAGGACGGGGATTGCTGGCTGGGAGCCATGCCTTTTTGGACCTCTCCTGACCTTTGGCCCTGCGGCCCCTAATGACAATAGGGGCAGCCCGGATTGAGCTTTTATGCAGTTTGATCGACACTACACTCTCGCAGGATACGAGGACGCTAACCCCCTAATTGACTCGTGGTTGCTTTGCTGCCCAGATATGAAACGAGATTGTCGTATTTAGATAACAGTGGCAGATGTCGCCCGTCCCGCTAAATGTCGTACAGCGGCGTCGCAACAAAATGTCGCATTTCATCACGTGCGGTCGTGTGCGCCCCGCTCTTGTTATCCACTAATAAAACTTTGTACACACGAAATAGCCATCGTCTCGTACTCCTCTTCCGACTGGCTCCCTCCATCCTTCCATTGTTACCGTGAGTAAGACGATTTGCACTCCGGAACCCCCTGTCAACAGCCACTATGTCTTTGTCGGAGAAGGAAGAGGCCGTTTTCCGTATGTCGTCCACCCCTTCCATATCCAGCACCGTTTTACTAACCTAGCAGGCTCGGCGGAAATGTCGTTGGTGCAATTGTATGTGCCCACAGAAGTGGCGAGAGAAATTGTCTACAAAGTGGGACAATTGAGCTTGGTACAATTTCGAGACTTGAACTCCAAGGTCAATGAGTTTCAACGGGCATTCGTCAAGGAATTGCGCAAGTTAGACAATGTCGAGAGACAGTTCAACTTATTCAAGCGCGAGTTGGACGTAAGAGACATCGCCATCCGCACTTTCCCCTACGAGCTCCGGGAAATTCCCCAGCAGTCTGAAATTGACGAGTTGATTGAGAATTCCCAGTTGTTGGAGGATAGAGTGGTGCAATTGCGGGACTCGGTAGAGGCCTTGTACGAGAACCAAAAGTTGCTTAAGGAACACAAGTTCACCATCCAATCGGTGTCAAACTTCTTTTCGTTGCAAAGCGGTCCTTCCATTGTCATGGGTGACGAAGAAACGGCCTTGCTCTCCCAGTTGGAAGCACAGCATCCGGAGGCGGGTGCTATTCGTTCTGCGTCCTCATTCATCACCGGGGTCATCAATCGTGACAAGGTCGGCACCTTGCAGCAGATTTTGTGGCGTGTATTACGGGGTAACTTGTACTACCACAGCGAAGAATTGGTGGAGGACATTTACGATGTCAAAGACAATGCTTATGTCGCCAAGAACGCCTTCATCATCTTCTCCCATGGCTCTATAATTTATGAAAGAATCACAAGGATTTGTGAGTCTTTGGATGCCGACTTGTACCAAGTTGACGCATCCCCCGAGTTGAGACAAGAACAGTTGTCGGAGGTGAATGCAAAGTTGTCAGATTTGTCCACCGTGTTGGCAGAGTCGGAAAATGCTTTGACCTCGGAACTTATTGCCATTTCCAGGGATTTGGGTAAGTGGTGGGAAGTTATTGTACGTGAAAAGGCCGTTTACAAAACCATGAACCGTTGCGATTATGATGATTCTAGAAAGACACTCATTGGAGAAGGGTGGGTACCCACCGACTCAATCACCGATCTTACTGGCACCATCAAGGAGTACGACCAATCGCAGTCCATTCCCACCATCATCAATGTGTTGGATACCAATAGAACTCCACCAACGTTCCATCGTACCAACAAATTCACGGGGGCATTTCAGTCAATTTGTGACGCCTACGGTATTGCTAGGTATCGCGAGGTAAATCCTGGATTGCCAACAATCATTACATTCCCATTCATGTTTGCCATTATGTTTGGAGACTTGGGTCATGGGTTCATCTTGACCTTGGCAGCCCTGGCCATGGTTTTAAGTGAAAAGAAATTAAATGGAATGAAAAAGGACGAAATCTTTGATATGGCATATACTGGCCGGTACATTTTGTTGTTGATGGGACTCTTTTCTATGTACACAGGTTTCATTTACAATGATGTGTTTTCGCGCTCAATGTCGATTTTCAAGTCAGGTTGGGAATGGCCGGAAAACTTCAAGGTTGGTGAAACCTTGTTTGCCAAACAAGTAGGCACCTACATGATTGGTTTGGATCCCGCTTGGCACGGAACAGAAAATGCCTTGTTGTTTTCAAACTCGTACAAGATGAAGTTGTCGATTTTGATGGGATACACCCACATGACATATTCGTTGGTGTTTTCATTGGTGAATTATCGCAACTTCAATAGCATGGTGGACATTATTGGGAACTTCATTCCTGGATTGTTATTCATGCAAGGTATATTTGGTTACTTGTCATTGTGCATTGTGTACAAGTGGACCGTTAACTGGTTTGCCATCCAGAAGCAACCACCGGGCTTGTTGAACATGTTGATTTCAATGTTTTTGTCACCAGGAACCGTGGCAGAACCGTTGTACCCGGGCCAAGCCAAAGTTCAAGTCTTTCTTTTACTAGTTGCATTGGTTTGTGTACCATGGTTGTTGCTCATAAAACCTCTCTATCTCAAGAGACAATTGGAACAAAAGGCCCACCAATATTCCCAATTGCCCAGCGATGAAACAGATTCCATTGAAGGTGACACTGCTCATGATGATGACGAAGAGGAGCACGAGGAACACAATTTCGGCGACATCATGATTCACCAAGTGATTCATACAATCGAGTTCTGCTTAAACTGTGTGTCTCACACGGCATCATACTTGAGATTGTGGGCGCTTTCTTTGGCCCACGCCCAGTTGTCGACAGTGTTGTGGTCAATGACCATTGGCAACTCGTTTGGTCCCACCGGGGTTGTAGGAGTGATAATGGTTGTGTTTTTGTTTGCCATGTGGTTCACCTTGTCAGTTTGTATCTTGGTGGTTATGGAAGGAACTTCGGCCATGTTGCATTCTTTGAGATTGCACTGGGTGGAGTCCATGTCCAAGTTTTTCGAAGGAGGAGGGTCGTTGTACGAGCCATTTGGTTTCCAAGGCTTGTTGGACACTGTGCTATAGTTATTCCTCGGCATATCTCCAGAACCATATTACCATATAGCATTCTTCAATAAAAGCATAGATATTTGCTGTTTTAAATTTCTTGATCTCTGGAGGTTGGTCTATAACTGAAAATGGCATGTCAGTTGGTAGCGCTCGTCTCACTACGATGCTCATCTCACTCGATTTTTCACTAGACCATGGATTGTCTACTTTAAGCACCGTGACGTCACCATGAGCTCGTTATCATTGATCCTCGAGGAGCTCAAGGGTGCTCCAACTGCTGTAACCCCAATACTATCAGCTCTCCACAATGATAAGTCGATCCTTGCTAACATATCCAAGGCAGATAGCAAACATCTCGTGTCGAGGACGTTGGTCCTTGCAAGATCGCCTCGGGAATACGAAAGGTGGGCAGGTACAAACGTTATCCGGGTGATTTCCGATGACTACACTATTCTCTCCAGTGAAGGGTCGCAATTCTTTGCCCAGTTACTTACAAATCTCGAAAAGTACAACGAAACCATCGACATCAAGATATTGACGAGCACGGTTCAAGTATTGAACCACTTAGCCAACCGCATTAGGGGCAAACCCACCCTCACCAGAGAAATATTGACACCACGGTTGTCAACCATGATTGGGTTGTACCTTGAAAAGATGCACCATGCCCCTAAGTTGATCATTATATCGTTGCAACGGTTGATTCGATTCCACCCCACCACGTTTCGGCCGTTTGGCAACAAATTTATAGCCAAATTGAAGGAACTTGTAGGTATACCTGGGTTCACCAATTTCCCTGAGGATTTGCACAGGGCCATCTTTGAAGCCATAGCCCTGTTGCCAGCTATTGAAAAGAACGAACCCGAGGCCAAGTGGAACGGTGACGTCATCGACATTGTGGGAGAAATCAAGAACGTGTTGTTAGTGTATGGAGAGTTCTTAAACTTCAAGGACGACCAAGATTTGAGTCTGTTGGTGCAAAAGTTGCCTGATCCCCGCAACAGGCTTCTTGCAGACTTGGCCATTGATGTTAACGACGGACAGTCAGTGTTTAGTCTCAGCAATCACATCCAGATCTTGGTGGGGTTGCTTGTGAGCTATCTTTGTTGCGAGACTCAAACCAGCGTCAAGGTTCCTCTTGGGCTCGTGATGGTACTCTGTGAGGCAGCATGCTTAGTCAATGTCAAATTCTTATCGTTCAAGGGCGACGTACGAGACCCCGCTCTTCGTGCTATCATCACTGCTTCCACCACCATTAACCATCACAACATCACCAAGTTAGTGGCAGCATTGGTGCCAGTGTACCAAGGGTCGTTACTTCCACACTTGACTTCCATGCTCTCGTTTCTCGAGACCTTGATTCCGTTCCACAACCGGAAAGTATCCCGCCAAGATATCCATGCCAACGAGGGGTTTGTGGTGGATTTACTCTCGTGTGTCACATCATGCTTGTCGCTAGTATCGGTTTTACCAGACAACTCACAGGTGGTCCGGTTTGTTGATGTGGCGTTGGTGTTGGTGGAACCACCGACAGGAGCTATTCCCACCACCGCCAGGCCGGGCCCCCAGGTAGGAAGCAAGAAGGTCAAGAAAAAGGGGAAAGGGGCTTCATCCGTACCCCTTTCTGACATTTTGTCACATGAACACCTCTTTGTCGATCATGTTGCAGCCTCTACTGTTTCAAGCGTTCGTCGTTTCTTTACTGCTATCATCAAGAAAGTGGTGTTACCTCCCACCCAGCACTACAAGCTTGTGCGGTACATTGTAGTGGAATCAGTGCAAGCTCAGAACCGGAACTTGCGCCACACAGTGCCCCAGGAGTTGCGGGAGCTTCTTGTGAGTGCTGTTTTGTACCCCGGATTCGACAAGGTGTCGATCTTGCCATTGGCAACCACCATTTTGAGTAAAGATGCCCTCTTGAGTGTTTTCAATAATCCTCGGTTTCCACCATTGCCAAGGTACGTTACAAGAGTAGAGAATGAGGCAGTGGAAGAGGAAGAAGAGGAAGAGGAAGAAGAGGAAGAGGAAGAAGAAGAAGATATTGAAATCGTCAAGATTGTTAGGGAAGAACAAGACAACAAGGGAGCTGAAAAGGAAGCTATTACCATTAAAGATGTTAATGTCAAGCAAGTGCCAGTTGTGGAGCAAGCTGCAAACGTTGATATAGACACTGCCCATAACACCAATGCCAAGCTGGACAATGTTCAACAAAACCGTCTCCACGAACTGTTGGAGGGCCGTGCACGCCAGGAACAAACCAATCCCCGACCCCAGTCCCAGGAATCATCCCCAAAGCGCAGGAAACCTAACCATCCGGTTGAGAAATCAGTCTCCCAACTCCAGGCCAGCGACCCCCCGCAACACCCTACGCCAGTCCAAGACTTGCCACCACCATCACTACCGGAGTCTAACAGCCTCCAGGACGAGGACTCGCTGTCGGAATTCGAGATTCCAGAGATCGACATCGACGACTCCGACGACGAGTAGCCCCGCCTATTTTCCTTTGGTTCTCCTCGCTTTTCAACTCCTAAATGTACATTTCTACCGTACCCAATGTAGTTTTTTGCAACCATTGTAGCATCCACCCTCCACATCGTCGTACTGTGTTCAGTTGCGTGGTGAGGATGTGATTTACCCGCACTGTCAAATTGTCCACACCGGTACTCGGTTTTGTTCCCGTTATCTTGCACTGCGCCGTTCGCACCGCCGTTCGCACCCCCATTTACAGTAACACTCTCAAACTCTCGCCGTTTTCTCTTGGCTGCATTTTCTACTGCCATTCCCGATTTTAAGGGCACATTGCGAACCACATTCAGTTGTCCATTTTTCATATACATCTACACCACTATTTTCACCACTATCTATACCACTTTCACCCCCGTCTACCTTCACATTCATTTCCAATTGTCCCTCTTTTATCACTTGGTTCTCTCACGTGACAACCAATTCTTCCCCACTTCTCCACTTCCAAACATGCAATGACAGAATCAAAGTTTAAACTACTCTTGACGGAGGACCTTTCGCCCCACAAGATAGCAGTTCTCTTTCTTATCTACATCTACAGTGCCAACAAGATCCCCTCCCATGTCCTCCAACCCGTGGTCTCCCTCATTGTTGGTCTAATCAACAATGACTCGATATTTGATTCCCAAGGTCAGTTGGTGGTGGTGCCGACGTTGAGCGACCTCTGTTTCGCCATCCAAAAAGCCATTGAACCTTTCGACATCAGTGGCTGTCCCGGATTTCAGACTCTTTTGCTCCAACCCCTTTGGGATATCGGGTCGGTGGAGAACTTGGACCATCATATGGCCAAATTCCACACACTTATCGTGCCCTCGAAATCAGTGTACCGCAAAGCTGGTGGACTCAAGCAGTTATCTGCTACATCAGTACTCGGGTCCTTTGTGTCTCGAATCGTTACTGGCTACCGCCTTCTCAAGTTTGACGAATCATTGTTGTTGTACGAAGCGTTTGTCGAGTACCGTGAACCGACAAGAAAATTGTTCATTGACTACGGAGGGATCGTCACTATTGACCATGTAGATACCGACACAAACCATCGCAAACCACGACAGGGATTACAATACCAAGATATACAAGATAACCAAGATGACGAAGCAGACCAGCACTTCTACCAGGCGTTGAATGCCCAGCTATTAGACAACTTGTCAGTGACAATCCCGACTTCATCTCTGTCGATGCTCAAACAAGACCACAAGCTATTACCAGTCCCCAAGAGGGACCTCGAGCTATTGCTTGACAAACAAATTCGCTTGCTTGAGGCCAATGGCACTCCTACACCCAAACTTCTCAAAGATATCATGCACTTGATGACATCTCCCACCGCAAACACATGTCGTATTCAGAACATCGCATTCAACAATACCCCTTCCTATTACTATATTAACTATCTCGAATGCTTGCAAACTTCCGATTATAATGGGGCATTTGAGGCTTTGCATCAGTATTTTGACTATATGGTGTCGAATAATTCCAAATACTTTTATCATTTTGCCTTGATATCTCGGGCCTCATTGCACCAGTTTTTTGGAGAAGACGAAAAGGCTATTGATGCCATTGAAGAGGCCATTGCCGTGGCCCGGGAAAACAAGGATAATAGCACCTTGACTTATATTTTATCCTGGCTATTCAACTTTATGAGAAACAAGCCCCAGTTGTGGCAACGACAGAGTTTCTATAACAACAACAATGAGGCACAGCTTCTTGATTTCTTGATCAAAAAATCCCGCTCAGTGTCATTTGCCTTGTATGCCGTTAGTTATTGCTTTGAGACTTTGCAAATCATGAACCATGGAGGAGCAATGTCCCATTATCTTCAAAGTTTGATAAAGGCTCTATATGTGTCTCTAAATGACACTAAACCAACGTTTATCAAAGCAGCAGAGATGGCAGCTACTGTGTGGTCAAGAATTTCCAACCCTATTCTAGCTCAGGCTTATAATGATATTGCCCTCAACACGACAGACAAAATGACCGACTTGATTTCGATTAAAATCAGAGGAAGTTTTTTGCAATTCCAACGAGGAGAATGCAAACAAGCCTACACTAGTTTATGCCAATTGAAGGATGCAGTAATCAATGAGGATCATTCGTTGTTTAATTCGATTCAAGAAAAGAGCTTGGTGATGTTGGTGAGACTAAACCTCAAGAAGGGTCGGTTCAGAGCTTCACGGGAAATTATCGATACCTTGATGGATAATGATATCCGCGATATAGAACTCAAGCATGAATTGCTCCTTCTTCAGATCGAAATCGAGTTATCCCTTGATAATCATACAGAAGCATTGGAAATGATTTCAAATGCCTCCTTTAACCAGGCAGATAAGTACTTGCTTCTCAGGTTGAACTTGCTCAAGTGCAAGCTATTCAATCTCAGCGGTAATTATTGGCGATGTTTTGCGCTCGTTATCCAACAGATTCAGTTGGGTCACACGAATGGGTTCATATCTATTGTGGTTGAGGGTTTGTTAATCTTTCTTGATGCTTTGAACCACATGGGATGGTATCAAGACTGCTTGGACATCTTTGACGAGATCATGCCCATGGTGATATCCATTGGCAACAAATATTTTATTGCCCAAGCGTATTATGAAATGGCCCAAGCTTGGTTTGGTAATTGTGGCAAGGCAAACATGTGTGAAGACGGGGATAAAATGATGTACCAAAGTTGTAAATTCCTTGACTTGAGTATTTCCGGGTTTCGCGAAGGGTCCCATTTGACCATGGTACGAGACGCACTCGAATTCAAATTACGGGTTGCCGCAAGCAATAGCGTAATGGCCGATTCCACCGCTCGCGAGTTGCAGAATATTGTGGGCGAGCTCGAGCACGAGAGCAACTACGGGTTTATTGTATGATTAAGGGTGTGTATTATGTCGATGACAAGCAGGGAGGGGAATAAATAGTGATGATAATGGGTAACCGTTGCTCGCAGCCGGGCCAGGCCATGAATGAAATCAAGGACCTCACTTGTTCTTGGAACTATGGTCATCAGCATCCAAGCGGGCCAATATGAGAGAGGCACCCTTCAATTGGATGATGTTGGCAATCTGCTTGAACAACCATATGGGGGCGCTTAACCACACCATGATGGTGCCCAACCAAAAGAAGTTGTAGTAATGCAAGTAAATGGCCACGTAAAACAACTCATTGACCAAGCACACAACAAACAACACCGTTCTGTTTGTGTAGTACAACGACAACAACTTGGACTGCTTAGAGTCCACATTCTTGTGGGAAGTGGACCCCGCCGATAGCATGGCGTACATGTGCATGTAGTGGGAGGCTAAATCCAAGGATACCAACAATTGCCACCCCACTGTGAACTGAGGGTACAACACACTCAAATACACAATCAATGAGTTGGTGGCGCAGCGATCAGTGACCATGTCCAACACGGCTCCAAATCGGGTGCCTTGGTTGAACTTCCTCGCCGCGTATCCGTCAAAGGCATCGAGGAACCCCGAGATCCCGTAGAAGATGAGGGTGCAAACTGGATGATTCTTCATGCACAAGAACGACAACACCGCGGTGACAATGCGCAAGTACCCAATCAAGTTGGGAATGAACAAAAAGATGTCGCTGGGCGACACCTTGGACGACACCTTGGACGATACCGTCGACGAAGAGGATGCCATGGTGTCAACGGACAACGTCCACCAGGGGGTTGCTATGGGGAAATGGAGGGGGGGTGGGGGGGAACAAGAGTTCAGGAGTCAGCGTCGAGGTTAGATTGACAACACCACCCAGGAATTATGCTCTACGGTTGCAACTACCAAACCTCGTGGTCAGATACCCGGTTCATACAGTCAATGGACAAACCAACGGAGAGAAGCAATGAAAAATTTGAAATTTGACGTCCATGAAAAACCTCAAGGCTAAAGGGGAAAAAAGATGTTAACGGGCCTGGCGGTGATAAGTCCGGCAAAACTGCGAGCCGCAAACGATGGGATGTTTGCAGATGCAACATTGGGAACGAATGCGGCTCCTGCTCGGGTCGCGGGACACCAAACTTTTGTCGTGGTCACGGGCTTGCTGCAGGTAATCTTGCTACGGTAGTGCGGGGGGTCGATCACGATTAGTTGGGGCCGGGGTAACCGGCTACATCTGGGGCAACAAGCTCAGATCGAATTTAGGCCCTACTAGGGGCAGCGATGCAATGGAAGCTTTTATGATGCGTGCAAGAAGGGTCAGGAGTCATCCAATTATCGATGTCTTGGGCATTGGTCTATTTAAGGTGGTTCTTACTATGCTTTGTTGCATTAGAGCTAGGGTATGAATGAAATTATGTATTCCTCGTAGGATATCGATTCTTTTCTTCGAGATCTACTTGTTAGCCATTCATGATGGATCGCTTTTGAGCCAAGTACCAACTCCCACTGTTTCTTGACACCTGTACCGTGTCTCATTCTATATTAACTAATTATAATTGGCAAATATGGCCCAACACCTGCTTCTTCATCCTCTGCTGCGCAGATTTTGTGTCGCTATCCTCAATGCCAACAAACTGATCGCCAAACACTCGGAACCACTGTTTGATCGCCTCCACATCAAGTTTATTGGTAATTACGTTGTTTTTAACAGCCATTTCGTAGAGCAAAGTGGCAAAGTTTCGATCCATGTGATATAGAAATATCAACACGATTGTCTCCGTGAGATACCCCTTGGGTGTCCGTCCTCTGCTGTCGCTAGTGCTAGACACCTCATTGATGTAATCATTGTACACAGATAACCCCTCGTCGCCACTGAAGTACGCCTTACCTGCTATCTTCAAACGCAAGGCCCTAATCGTCAATGCATCGTGAGGAATTAGTGACTCTGCAACCAACAAGTACGACTGATTGTTGGTCAATATTGCTTGGTGGGTGAATACCTTGGCTAACGACACCCCAAGAACGTCCAATTTGTGAGAAGCGTGCGTTTGGTAGCGATTATAATACCTTGTAGCCCCTTCCACGTCATTCTTGGCAATACCAAATATTTCAATGAGCTGGTAACGAAGGTGGTCGTGGGCAAGTTGTAAATCAAAATTGCTTTCACCAATGTAGGATAATAATCTAGCGTTTAACAGTTGAGGGTTGACCACCACCGATTCGAGACCCAAGTCATGTATGAGGTCATCCTGAGAACTAATATAGTCATTGATGGCGGCGTGATCGTAATTCAATAAAGCCAATGCTCTTGACAACTGTACTTGTGTCAAACTGTGAGGATCTCTCTCTATTAGCAAATCTATAATTGCCAAGAACATATAATTATCAGCTGGAGTATCTTGCAACTGATTTTCCAATTCCCGTAAGTATTTAATGTCATTCTCACCACGGCTCTTCAAGAGATATTCTGCAAATATGGGAGTTTTTTGGGCAATCAACTTCTTAATCAACTTGGGTCTCAAGTCTGCATCTTGAAGTAAACCATCCTTATTAAGCAGCTGGATCTTTTTGAAAACATCATTATCAAGTATATATTCATCCTCATCCACCTTCTCCCCGTTGATCAACTTGAGAGCTATTGTCCGTGACAATCTGCTTGCAACATTCTTCCCTTTGTATTTGGTGAAAAGCTCCCAACTCGAGTATACTCGCCCTGAGTTGACTTCTATCAACCTTTGAAGTATTTCCCCACTTACCGGCACTGTCTTTATCAACTCAAAGTAGATGGAGAAGTTTGGGATCAATTCATCAACAAGTTGTTGCTTACTTTTGTTTGATGAACTGCTCACAGCATTGATCAAGGCCAACCGACCTGTAAGATCGTTGTTGTCAATTCCTTCCTTTCGAAGGTCTTCTAATGTGATAGTTTCAGGTTTCCTGTTTGCAAGGCTTGAAAAGCGTCGCAACAACGATCCTTTCGTGATGAATCTCTTCATTCTTTGTGGGGTTCAAGAATGCTGGAATGGTGCAAAAAAATCTTAGCCGTTTTTATCATCTCAAATTGCGACCGATTCAGCACGTCCAAGCTATAATCACGTGTATGGCGATATTAGTCTATAAAATGGATACATAATTTCTAAACACTTACTTGAGTAACGTTTCCTCCATCTTGGCCAACAAACCCACTCCTTTAAAGTGCTCGACCCACTTATCGTCCACATCGAAAGAATCCAACTCTTCATTAACCTCGAAAAGTTTGCTGATATATTTGTCGTAGCTAATATCTTTACCCTGTGTTTCACATTCGTGAGACCAACTGGCCTTATATGCTCCTCCCAAGGCGCATGCGTTAGGAATCTCTACCTTGTAGTTGCCATTGATGGGGCCGAAAATTGAGCCCATCTTCTTGATGATGCTGGCATTATTGGATGCGCCTCCAACATAGTAACATCTATTGGGACGGGCAGTGAGCGACTCAAATGTTTGCTTCTTTCCATCGGTGTAGAGATCACCAAACTGATTAGTCAAATTATTGTATATTTTCTTCAAGTTAACGTTTTCTGGCTGTGGTGTGGCAGTGGCAGAGTCATTTCCAGATTTACTCAACATGGGCCCAGCACGCAAGCGACAACTCAAGGTCTGCGATTCGACAATGGCACTGACATCATCATCTTCCTCAAATCCTTCTTCTCCTAAATTTACTGGTTTTATTTCATTGCTATCGGTAAGTACAGCCCGGATTGTTTGTGCTTTGGCCTGAGGAATGATTTCACCCAAAGGGAAATAGATTCCGAGCTTGTTGCTGGAATGCGACGACTTGTCCAAAATTTCGTTAAATTTGTCCCACGACTTGTCTTCAATGTGATACTTTTCGTTAATCTCATCACGAACCTTTTCGCGTGCTAACGAGCCATTACAATAACAAAGCATACCCATATAGTGATCTGGCATGGTTGGATGCTTGAATAAATGGTACTGTGAAGATGGAGAGTAGTTTTTGGTAATAATCAACACCGTAGTTGATGTTCCCAACGAGACCAAGCAGTCGTTTGGCGCCAATGGCAATGACAAGATCGTTGCTAAATTGTCACCAGTGAAGGAATAAATCTGACATTTATCAGAAAAGCCATACTTTTCAATGAAATATGACGATATACTACCAGAAGATTTGGAAGTAATAGGATATATCTCACCTAATTTGTTCTTGAGATCGTCAATTGCCTTTTTGTATTTAGGATCGTCTTTGGAAACATTATCAAGTTTGGGATGCACACCAGCAGCTATTGCCAAGAGTTCTTCGTTGAACTGCAGTTTCTGCAAGTCGTACAAATTCATTCCACAAGCGTCTGACTCCTCCAACTCAGTTACGCGTCCCAACAATATTGACGTAACAAATGAACTCACCAAAGAAATTCTCCAGGTGTTGTTATACTTTTCCGGGTGAGACCTAGTTGCAAGTTTTCTGATCTGCAAACCGGTGAACCGTAAATGTGCACGCGATCCTGTAACTGCGGCCAATTTCTCCCTTCCAAAAGTATCTTCAAATTGCTTTGCTTCAGGCCCGGTAGAATGGTCCTGCCAATTAGGGGCCATGTCCCAAGCAAATGCGTCGTGCAATTGACTGGCCAAGTCACTATCAGAATTCAACTTCTTCAACAAAGAGGAAGCTTGTTGGGACCAAAATACTGATCCGTGCTGCTGGCATGAACCAGAAATACCCACTACCTTGGTAAAGGGAAAGTTGTCCTTTTTCATTTCGTTAAACACAAAGCTTATGGCATCCAACCACATGCACACAGCACTCACCACCTCGTCGCCGTTGGTGATCACTCCCTTTTTGATACCGTACTTTTCCTTAAATTGGCTATCAAACTCGACATTGTAGGACTTGAGAGGAGTCAAATTCTCGTTGGTGGCAATGATCTTTAACTGTTGGGTGGAAAGATCAAACCCCAAGTACAACTCCTTAGAATCAGAATAATCGCTAGTCATGGTCTACAAGGAATTCAAAGATAGCAAAGCCACTGTTTGCAGGCGAATGAACAATTAAATATGCAAAATAAATTATGTAAAAGAACGATGCAACCCATCATGCCCAGAATGTGGGGCATTTTCGTGTTTAAGTAGTTACAGCCAATGCTCGGAACAACTTTCTGCGCAAAAAAAATATTTGTGAGCAAAGCAAATTTGAAAGGTCGTCCCGGAAAGCAAATAAAGCACGACATTGTCATAGTAAATATCACGGCTATATCTCGATATCTAACCACTTGATCGAAGGCTCGCTGTTGAACAACCAGTTGG
Source organism: Scheffersomyces stambukii (assembly GCA_002245345.1). NCBI lineage: Eukaryota > Fungi > Ascomycota > Pichiomycetes > Serinales > Debaryomycetaceae > Scheffersomyces > Scheffersomyces stambukii. Next base: position 106,934 of record NBZC01000018.1, read on the forward strand.
GGCCCACAAGCACCACCAAGGCTGCGAACTGTGCGGCAAACGCGTAGACAATGTATTTTAGCGAACCAGTTGCTATTCCCACCGCCAAGGATAGAACGACATTTGCTACAGAGGCAACTGTGATCACGGTGTCCACTCTTTTTTGGTTGGGGATGGTTACTGGAAACTCGAGAAACTCCATTGTACGAAGAAAGGTGAATAGTTTCTATGTGTGAATGAATGGTAACTAATGATAAGGCGGAATTGATTGACCTCCGTCACCAGTATTTTACCTTCCTCCGTTGTTGCTGTCACATTTGCTGTACTTTGAGACAATTGGGTTCGAGCACGACTTTATTTCATCAAGACTCAAGTTGGCCTATATCAGGCTAGATCATGTATGCTTTGAAGATATCACACTGTATCTTTAAAATCGTATCCAAGGTGTGAAACCTTCCTGGTATTGTAGATGCTTCTTTTATTCAGTTTCAACTTGATCTTTTTTTGTATTTTTCAAAGGAAATAGCATGTCAAGGTCGATTGATTCTATTTCAAAGATCAACCATTTTATTGAATGGATAGAAAGATAATGAAATTACTCGTTCAGCTTAATGTGTTGTTTCTTGTAAGCCCTTTATTCACACTTCTACATACTGATATTTTATTTGGTGCATTTACGAACAATTGACAACATCAAAAGAGTGAATAATTCCTTGCTCGCCCAAGTGTGGCCCAAGTAATGGGAATCTCCTTTCTCACAACCTTAAGGCACTATGGCCAACAATTTCTTGTTGGAGGCTGCAGTATTCACACTACGGCTTATGGTTAGGTACTGGTTCTCCAGGTTATCGATAGCGAAAAAATACAAACCATGAACGGCATTTGTCGACAATTTTTCACCAGTAGTAGTTACGGGTATATATAATTCTAGAAAAGGGACAACTTCTAGTTGCAACTTATAAAGCCAGCAGGAAACATGACGAAGCCGAAAGTGTTGTTCATTGGAGAGCTCAATAGAGAACTCCCTGAATTCATTGAATTTGAGAAGAAATATGAATGCATTTTCACGTCTTTAACTACAAAAGAAGAGTTTCGACAACAGCTACTTCAAGAATATAAAGACGTTGTGGCTATCTACGGAGCCTGGCTTGGTTTTCTACCAATAGGAGGGTTTCGAGCTGTGATTGACGTTGCCGGCCCTTCTCTCAAATGCATTGCCCTTTGTTCTGTAGGTTACGATCATGAAGATGCATCCGTCATGTCAGAAAGGGAAATCGCACTAACAAACGTTCCTAGTGATGGAGCAGCAGAACCTGTTGCTGACTTGGTGTTGTGGAACGCAATTGCAAGTTTCAGACAGTTTTCAATGTATCAACCATTCAAATCTGACAATACCATAACCTTGAGGCACCAACTTGCGAATGGTGAATTTAATCATGAAACTGGTCAACCCGGTCTTCCTCAAGGATCTACTGGTTATCACTTTGGTCACCAGATCAACCAAAGATCAAACTTGTCCCCGCGTGGGCATGATGTATCCATTATTGGGTTTGGTAAAATTGGTCAAACCATTGGGAAAAAACTACACGATATTGGAATGAATATCACCTATATCAAAAGAAATAGACTCCCGCTTGAAGAGGAAAATATCTTGGGATACAAGGCCGATTACAAATCCAAAATTGAAGATGTCGCTAAAGTTGACTTGATAGTAATTGCCTGCCCTGCAACCCCCGAAACTTATCATCTTATTGATGCAAAAGTAATTTCCAATCTTGCTACTCCGTTTAGAATTATCAATATTGGAAGAGGAACCGTTATTGATGAGCAAGCATTGGTAGACGGTTTAAAATCAGGTAAAGTGTTGTATGCTGGATTGGATGTGTTTGAAAATGAACCACAAATTCATCCCCAGTTGAAAAATCGCAAGGATGTGGTCTTGACCCCCCATATAGGGGCTAGTACAGTAGAAAACTTTGATTATACCGCCAAGATGGCGTTAAAAAACATTGAGAATATTATTGAAAATGGAACAGCCATAAGCCTGGTTAACTAGACTGTGGAATCGGTTTCACCCGGCAAACGGAACAATAGCTCGGATTCTTCAATATTCCGGGTTTATTATTGTGACTCTGAATCACAGGTTAATTCCGTGTTTTCCGCTGTTACACTATTCGAGTTTCCGGAGTTCCATTTTGAGCAAGCAATTCTGGCAAAAACAATCATTTTCAAGCTACATTTAAACTACTCATAACTTAACAATTGAATGGAAAAGCAAACCTTGTAATTTTGTATAAAATGTATAAATAATAAAACTATGAAACCCATGAACGTCATATAATGTAACAAATAATAAGAGAAAAAAAATCGTGAAACCATCAGATGAAACCATGTGTAATGGTAACAATCTTGGGGTAACATCTATTAAGAATATTTGTTACCAATCCACGATATTTTTTTTCGAGTAGGTTTATGCCTATTCGTAATAGAACTAAATCATTTCCGTTATCATAAAAATCAATTTCCTTCCGGTTAATAAATAGGGGGTTTTGGTGTTAGCGTGAACTTTTAAATGACAACCTAATCATGGTTATCGAGATTGAACATGTAGAATTTATAATAGATGAACCTAGGCATGGTCATCTTTGATTGAGATGGCTAAAATAAGCGATGGTGAACAGAGACCATGTGTGCGATGGATGAAATGCGACATCCACATTGGCAAAATCTTCACAAAAATGACCCCTCCTTTTTAGTTCCTCATCACCACAATTCGTCAATTGATTCCAAATTGGATTGTTCATTGTCAACATAGTACTTGATGTCATTGGATAACAATTTCTCCTCCAAAAAGTCTGTGATCATATTGTATTGATCATTTACAATTGTACTTCTTTTGCTATTCATCAAACCATCAAATTTAAAGCTGTATTCCTCACCACAGCTCACTATATTGTCTTCTTCTTCATATTTTGGTAATTCAAAAAAATTATTCATCTTTTTGAATGGAGGATGATGCTTGGTATTTTTCTCGTAAATTGTATTCACAGACGAAACGGTAGTAGATCTGGTTAAGGTTGACATTAACGAATTGGATTCAAAGTCCGATGATGGCGAGGTGGTCCTTGACAACCCTGAAGAGGAAGATGGCAGGTTGATATCATCCTCTTCATCATCGTCTTCAAAATCAATGTCAACATCGGAATCTTCCACCACATCCAAATTTTCGAAATCTTTGTAATGGCCAAATTTTTTGCTCCTCTTTTGCTTCTTTAATTCAATAGGCTTTGCTCCTTCAATGTTAAGAAACTTGTCAATCTCCGACGACATGGTAGGAGTATTTGAACGATCTAAAATCTTAACTTCGTCGTAAGATCTCTTGTGCACATTAGAATCAATTGGAAGTGATGGAGTCGAAGGATTCAAAACCAAATCTTTCAAATGTTTGTAGTCATGAATAAGGGAAAGAAGGCTAGATTTTAGTTTGGTATTTTCAGAATCAATAACCTCAATATTTTTCATCAATGACGACAAATCTTCGTAATCTTCACTCAATTCCTCTTTTGAAGAGTTAGAGTTACTTGCAATATCTTGACTACAAGTTTGCAACGGTACACATAGTTGCTGCTTTTCTTTCTTTTGGTACTTCTTTTTTGATTTGCACTCTTTAGTGTCTTTGGTAGTTACTGGCTTTCTTCCTGGCTTTGGTCTTGGTGGTAACACCCATTGCTTTGAAGTTTTGACAACTATGGGCGAAGACATATTATGTCTTGTGGTTGGGTTGGCAATTGCAATTGAACTGTTGTGAATGGTTGCCTGTACGTTGGAGTTCGTCGCTAGAGATAACATTAGTATTGATTTCCACTATTATGAGGTCTATTGAAAAAAATGACAAAAAAGATCTTCCTGTGTGATATAAATTACAACCTTGTTTTCATTGATACAATTGAGATATTGGACGACAATAATGCACCCCCCCCCCCCCCAATTCCACCCCGATGCAGCCACGACAAGAGTTAGCAATCCCAAGTTGGCAAGAAAATTCCAAGGATTTGGTACCGGAAGATGAGGGAAAAAAACCTCTAATTAGTGAAGTTTCCAATGTAATACACTCTTTAGAGCCCTGTCGTGATTTTTTATCGCTCCTTCAACAACCTGAAAAAAACACCTTGCTCTATTTCCGAGGTAAGGCTAGTTTACATACTTATCATTTTTTGTTCAGTGGCAGTTATATATAGGAACGGGCTTATAGTGATGAATGAATAAAAATTGATGCTAATACATAGTATCAACTATACAACAAAATATTCTGCAAAATATGTTACCAACTAGTTGGCGTCAAAATGAGTTAAACAAAAAGGAAGTGCTTCTGAAAATCGGAAATGATTGCAATTTTATAAAGCCATGGAAGAAAGAAAAATTAGCAACCGGGTTCAAAAATAATTATCTAAAATTATGTACCTTGTGCTTAGATGTACGTAGTGTTTGTATTAACAGCCTGTTTGTGATTGTTGATGATGAATTTGTTATTATTCCTGTTAAAACTGCATCGGACAGTTACGGGTGAATCAGGAATCACGAATGTCTATATGCAGGCAACTAATTACAGTTCGGACTAATTTATGTCGAAAATAATCGAACTTCAGGCATAGGTTGTATTTTTTTTTCTGGCACACATTTTCAAAGGATTCGGCTTCATCGCGGGATTTTTTGTTCCTTACCACGGTTAGAGTCCCTTTTGTTTCACATTGTTGCAAATTGAGGGAGATGCTCTTTACCAACTTCTCTATTTCCTCCTTGTTCTATAGTAATTGGTACCCTCGGGACACGGGAGTAACATTGAGCATTCTGGCGCAGGATTAACAAAACACGGACTTTGACACACAACCGGTTCCGCAAAATTTTTTTTCAACCGCTTGCTTTATTTTTTTTTAAAGAATCGCAAGCATTTTGTTTGCGTTTGTTCATGGGGTAATCCAGAAGGGCCTTGCAGAAACACTGATGAGCTGCATACATACAAATTAGCAATTATTGCACCAGAGAGACGCGACAACCATTATTACGAGTATTTTTTGTGGTGCTGATCCCGTTGAGCAAGGGCTTAGCTTGTGTATTGACCTTTGTTAGGTTCGGTTATCACTATTTGTAGAACCTTACACCCAAATTTGTTGTTGACGCAGGCCATATTTTTTTCACTTCTTTTCTTGGTATATTGATTTTCAACCGAGCATTGATGATTCGACAAAAATTGAGTGATTATCTTGTGACTTCATGTAGGTTGAAACTCTTGTACGTCTAATGGTTCCAGGATTGCCATGATAACTTCAATCATTCTGTGGTTTAACAAACTTGATATTTCCCGAGGCAAAGACCGCCGGGGGCAATTGCCGAAATAATTTTTTTTTGCTTTCCGTCCTGCCGACGGTTTTGTTACCAAACGCAACTAGTCCCATGACTCGGTGTTATATAACCGTGGAAACACCCGGCAACGGTGACTGCCAGCGCACACCAAAATGGGAAAGCAAAATAAAATGACATCCTCACCTTTTGAAGTTTCCGGTTCTCTCGCTAAAGTGATAATACATTGCCTACACATCAACGCTTCTCATTTATTCCTATATGTGTGATTGTGGGTACCCGTAAACGTAATCTGCAAGTATCGTACCATTTTTTCTCATTTTTGATCCCTGTCCAAACTCCGAGATTTGACTCAAGAAATAAAATCTGGGGAACCGCACATCTCAAAAAAAGGTAGTGGCATTGCTTGGTCCCTTCCATGGAGACTTTCTCGCTTCCCTATTGCGTTTACGACATGTGATCATTCCTGGTGACTGCCAGTTCGATTATCACTCATATCAACAAAAGCAATTCTTGTTTGCCACCGTTTATTTCCTCTATATGATGACTGGAAGGCATATTGCAGTATGACCCGATAACTCCACCAACCCTGGATTTTCCTCTTTACGCGCTTGTTTGACCAAATTTAAGCTTTTCGTTTAAAGTCACTAAACTTCATTTCGGAGTTTTGAGGAATGAAAAGTAGTTCATCCGTGCAAATTGGACGGAGAGCCATTTTGGAAGCGAATTGCGGATGGAGGGCGGTCCTTTGTCAATACATATTAAAAGAAATTTACTGCGTATGACTATACACCTTTGTGAATTCGACAGACTTTGGTAGCACTATTTATTTCAGTGCCTTTTCAATTAAGTGAAAATAGCGGATCTTTAAGTCAGTGATCATACTAGGTCTGTGCGCCTTATAAGCTCTAGTCTCAACCCAAGCCCTTGCGCTCAATTTCCGTTTAGGCCGAGCACATTTTGACTAATTTTTTACCTACTAAATTGATTTTTACAGAGTAAGGGCGGCTTTAGCAGGAAAAAAGTAGCACTCTGAGTGACTCTTTCTTGACAAAGAATTGAAAAAAGAGAATAAAGAGAATTACTTTTTGTATTTTTTATCCATTTGTATTTCGTACGTTCGAAGACAGGCAATCAGATTAACATCCCAATTCCAAATTTTGCTTTTAGCGTTAGTTTCGTAGCTTGTTCTCTAAAGCCCCTACAGCAAACATAAACTTAATTTATATTGCAATTGATCTACCGTTAAGCAAAAAGCGGTAAAATAGTTAGGTCTCTTTTTTAAAGTTATTGTTGTACTGGCATTGAGGTGGATGGCTTCAAAATTTCTTCTGCAACCAAATTACTCTTCCAAGAAGAGGTTATAGTTTTTGGTTTAGTCAAGAAAGTGATTCCAGACTTTCCATAAAAGTTCAAATCACCCAAAAATGAACCCCTTGATCCAGTAAATGAAAACATTGGTAATGGTACAGGGATAGGAACATTAACACCAACCTGCCCAACGTCTATTCTCTTTGTGAAATATTGGGCGGATCCACCTGAAGTCGTGTAAATGGAGACACCATTACCATACTTGTTATCATTAATTAATTTGATTGCATCATCCAAAGTTTCAACATTTACAATAGATAAAACAGGAGCGAATATCTCTTCATCGTAAGCCCTCATTCCTGGTTTAACATTTGTTAAAATTGTTGGGGCCAAAAAGTTTCCTTTTGCAAATCGAGGATCTTCTGGTTTATAGCCTCTACCATCCAACTCCAATCTAGCACCTTGTGCAACACTATCAGCAATGATTTCTTCTGCTTTGCTCAAACTCAGTGGGTTAATTAATGGTCCCAAATCACTTTTAGAATCGAATCCACTACCAGTATGTAACAATTTTGCATCCTTAACTACGTCACTAATCCATTCTTTTGTCTTTCCCACAGTTACCAACACACTTATGGCCATGCATCTTTGGCCGGCTGCTCCAAAAGCAGCTCCATTTATGGCATTGACAAATTGACCTTTGTGAGCATCCGGCAAAACCACCAAGTGGTTTTTGGCACCTAAGTTTGCTTGAACTCTTTTTCCTAATGCAGTACCTCTCTCATAGATATACTTTCCTGCTTTATCTCCGCCGACAAATGTTAATGCCTTTATTCTTGGGTCGTCAATCAACTTATTGACAGTGTCATGCTTCCCATGAACAATATTGAGCACACCCGGAGGTACTCCAGCTTTTGCAGCCAATTCACAAATTATCATAGCTGCACCAGGTACTCTTTCCGAAGGTTTTAAGACAGCAGTATTACCGGTGACCAAGATTAAAGGCAAAGACCATAAAGGCACCATCGCTGGGAAATTAAAGGGACAAATTGACGCCACTACCCCCAATGGTTCCCTAATCATTTTAGTCTCCATATCAGTGGAAACTTCTAACGATTCGCCCTTTAAATCGTTTGTAATGTTACAAGCGGCTTCAGCAACTTGTAGCCCTCGAGTGACGTCTCCCTGAGCATCCACAAAAGTTTTACCCTGTTCGAGTACAATGACAGAAGCAATTCTGTCCATATTTTCTTTCAATAATTGAACAAATTTAAATGCAATACCTTGGCGCTTGATAATACTATAATCTTTCCAAACGTGGAATGCTTCTTCGGCAGACGCAATTGCATTTTCCAATTCCTTGGGAGTAGATTGTGGAACCTTTGACACGACACTATTGGTTGCAGGATCATGGATATCAAACCATTCTGTAGATTCAGATTTGATAAACTGATTGTCAATGAAACTTGGTGTTAAGTAAGGTTCATCTTGAGGTTCCGTGTGATTTGTGGGGTAATTAGTAGTAGTCGACGACAATGCGATTGCCGACTTCAACCGATACACATTCAACTGAAGTGATCTTACTGCGCTTCTGCTTCTCACCACTCTAGATAACATAATTGATATCTTCACTGCAGGTTCAAATTATTATTGAACGTGTTTTAGACGTTGAATGTGGTGATTTAAATACAAGTGTAGTGTATTTGTGTTCGCGGATTTGGCAATCCGCTCCTCCTCCGTTTTTGGAATTTGGTGCGAATTATAGCGACAAATTGGATCTCGACTCAATTGTCAGTGGGGTTGAATTGTCAGTTCGCACCCACATGAAAAAAATGAGTTGGGTTTTCCATGGATAAGTCCCTGAGCAGTTCTCCTGTGACAAATCACAAATTTTCTGATTTTTATGGCAAATAATTGATATTTCAATAATTCAGAATCCTCATAAGTAAAACTTATCTCATTGGCACAGCATATTGTGTCATCTCTTCACTATTACTAAGTCCAGCAGACCCATGATCTATTTCAATAGAATTTGGAAAATCATACATGTACAAAGTTTGAAATTAACAATACTCTATAAAAGCTGATACAATATCTAATGCTCTATGTAAGCAAAATAGTAAAAATAATAAATCATGAACGGTAATGTTCGTCATTCCAAATGTCATAATACAAGTCTAGTAAACATGAAGTACTCCATGCCTGAGAAGGACTCGAATCGTGACACAAATCACCGTCCTTATTAGTTAATTCCGTAAGGCCTGCCCAAGAACTAGATTTGATCCATTTGATATGACCCTGTATTCTCTCATTGAGTTGGGTTAAGATGTTGATCGAAGGGTTACCAGATTGTGTATGACAATCTTCAACCAGTAAATAGTGGAATAACAAGAATGCTCTTAAGAAATATCCAGTATTCCAAACCCATTCGGGTCCTTGGTGGTAATTTCGCCCTTTAGAAGTTGCAAAATCGTCATTGTCATCACTGTTGTTGTAATATGGGTGATAATTCCAATCCAGCGGATCCAAGGTTTTCATTCCTACCGGTCCTCTAATTACCCTATCTGCCAATTGAATAGCAAACAAGGCCCTTGAAGGAGAAAATAGCTCCGGAGCTACACACATGGCAATTGCAAAGTTTGGTCTCAACTGATAGTCTTCAAAGGCTTTACCTGATTTGAATAAATCCTTGTAAATTCCTCTTCTATTGACCAAACTAGAGTCAACATCAAATTGTGAATCTTCATCCAGGCTCACAGGAATGAAAAAGTGCTTTTCAAAATTATCTTGAATCAACTTTTCCCATTGAATAAGTGATATCTTAGTCCCGTCTTCTTTTTCAACTTCTGTGTACCCAAAATTTCCTTGCTTATGAAGCTTATTGACGAACCTCAAAGCCGATTTCAATAATCCTTGTAATTCAATTGCAGCACCATCTCTTGGTGTTCCTGGTACACCTTTATTACCAGCTCTTTCACTTTCACCCATCTTATCCATCCAGGTTCCACAATTAAATTGTGACCCACCGTGTATCAAACCAGTCGACCAATCAACATGAACTTCAACATTGAATCCTTCGTCCTTCATTTGGGAATCTAAATTTGGTCCAGCATTTGCCTCCCGATACTTAATTCCTTTGGCATGACGACTCAATATCTCATAAATTATTTCTCTGATAGAGGATTCATAACTAAAGGCCCTTGGATCTGTATGTGGAATGTAAGTATCATCTAATGGAAATCTTCTCTTAACCTTCTCATCCAAGATTTTTATTCCTTCAGGAACATAGGAAATATATTCTTGAATTGCTTGCAAAAAGAACCAGGCTGCGTCTCGAGCATTATATCTTGGGTTTCTACCTGAGTCTAACAAATTTGGAATCAATCCATGCTTCAATGTTTGGGCAAACCCCAAAATATGTTGTCTAGCATCCTCATACCTTCCAGGTACTATCAACAATCCTCTGAACGAAATAAAAACATCTCTACCCCAACATCTCATATAATCGTTACTAAAATGAGGTAATCCAGCAGCCAAGCTAGCAATTCTATTAGTAGCTTGCAACGATGCGTTATTCATAAATCCGACCATTTGTACAGACGTCAATGCTAAGCTTTGAACAAAATTAGTTGCTTGTTGAATCTTTTTGCTCATGTTCCTCAACGCTCTAAAACGAGCAGCCTCGTACGCAATCCCTATAATAAGGGCAAAATAATGTGGTCTAAGAAAATATGGTGCCTTTTTTATTGCATCAAATCTTGAACGTAACCAATCCTGGAATTTGCCTAGGTTTTTCGACTCCGAAACATATTTGTCTAAACGGTTGACAATATGATCAAGAGCCCATTCTCCTTCCCTTAAATGGTCACAAATCGGATGTCCCAAATTGTTGGACCATATAACCTGTTTCAATGCAGTATTCCAGCCTTCCAAACCAGCATACACCAAAGTACCATAATTGGGAATATTGTAAACATTTTCCAATCCCCCGCTTGCATCCAACTCTTCTGGCGCTGCTCTGTACAATAAGGCATTTAAGTCATACAAATTCAATCCTAGTGAGGCTTCAATGGCTCCCCCCTTTACGTAATTATCCAATGAAACATCCACTCCAGGAATTTCTGTAGAAAATACTGATATAGAACCAGGAATAAATGAACTATCCAAGGTAATTATAGTACCACTGGAGTTACTTTCCAAATTTGGGCATTTTATTTCCTCGACTCTAACAGGAATTCCTGTGAGTTTTTTGTCGCTCTTCTTATATTCCCCAACTTTCTTTAGCGTGTAACTGAACTCGTGTTTAACTTTTGTGCCACTGAGAACAACAGGCGACAATATTTGATCATTTGTATTTTCAGAAAACTTGGTTCTAGCAATCAAGAACCAGCCTTTTCCAGTTCTCGAGTTATATCTTTGAATAGTAATGTATTGATCTTCATGATGAATATACATTTCATGGTCACGCAGAATATCCTCACTCTCTAAAGCTAAATCTTTTCTTATTTGATGTAACTTAGCTTTGACTTCTCCTATTCCATTTTCTTCATGTAGATCGTAGACTCTATTTTCACTAACAACATTCAACAAATAAGGATAACATTCATCATATCCAAAAACTGAACCAATTGCTGACGAACAGAAAGCAACCAATGCAGCGTTTGGTAATGTGTCCTCGACCGTTCTCTTTTGATATGGAGTTTCATTGTCATGCGTGCAATCCATAAACAAAGCATGTGGCGCTTGTGAGGTCAAAACTTTTGGAATTTCTAATTCAGTGTATGAATTCAAATATTTGTCCTTTATAGGTTCCTTTTCAGCTGGATATGTAAAGTCATCTAAAGGTAGCCAAGTCAAAGAACCGATTGGTCTACCTCCGTGTTTGTGAACCAACCTCGACAATTCCTTAACATCCCATGGTTGCATGGCTTCTCTAATCAAAGAATTGATCCCTAACCTTTCAACAAAAACTTTATCCATTTCTTCGGATCCAGTGAACAATTCAGCAATTATATATAGGTTTGGGTTGACTTTTCTAGCTTCATCTAACAATCTTTCTCCAACATGTAATGGCGTTGAATGACAATTGTCAATCCTGAATCCACTGAATACCTTGGCACATTCTTTGGTATACTGAATCATTCTCTTCCAAAGCCCTGGTGAATCCTCATATTTACTACCATATCTCAATTTCACACAATCACTCCAAACAATAACTTCTCTTCTTAAATACGCTTTTGACTCATCAGAGGCAAAGTCAACCAACGCATTGCCTCCCCATATCCAACCATTATTAGCTAGTGCCTGACTTTGGTTTTGATTATCGACAAATCTTGTGAAGTAAGCTTCAGTTAAAGGTGCTTCTTTAGTCACGGGACCCAATTTTGGTCCATTGTTTGCTAATCTTAAATACCTTATCCTGTCAGTCAATTGATTCTTGATACTTTCGACATCATCGTCGTATTCGGTGTATAATTTTGCATTAATTTTGTCAATTATTTCTTGAGCTTTCAAAGCTAAAATCTCAAACTCCACATTAATGTGAAAAATCGCATATAAAACACTCAAAAACTTTTCAATATTCAACTTATTACTGTACCTATATTTCAAAATTGGTTTTCTGTTAATATTGGATATTTTAAGAGTGAATTCAGCCAATTTCTCCAAGTTATGAACGTCAATATCGTCAGGAATTTCCACAGGTGTAATATCTTGCTTACGTTCGTTAAACGTTTTCTTCAAGGAATTTATCGTTTCTTCTTTATTAAACACATAGTATTGCCAAAGTTTTAATTTGTCTAAAACATGATCGTTTATTCCTGCTGCGATCTTCTGCAAGTCTGATTCATCATTAATTTCAACTGGCAAATCGTATTCCGATAATTTTTCAGAGAATATGAGCAACGCTTCATCTAATTCAATTGCTGCAGTTAAATGGGGTGCAGTAGTAGCATTATATCCGGCATCAGGGTTCTCTTTAAGCCAATCTGAATTATTTGCAGTATGGTTCCAGACCACGTCTGTTAAGGATAACAACTTATGTTTGCGCAAAATAGATTGTATTTGAGTTGGGGCTTTATTATTCTCTTTGAATATATTCAGATCGAATTTTAATTGATCATATATGGAGTAAGGAGAGTCGGACTCCCCGCGTTCCTGTAATGGAGTGAAATGAATCATGTTATATCCTTTATCGGCCACAATTTTTAAAAACTTATCCCAGTTTTCAAACGGACCTATCCATTTAGAAACCACAGTTTCAACATTGATTGAATTAAAAGCTAAAAACTTTCCATCAATTGTCAAGTTTGGTGGCACGTTGAAATAATATTTGTCCGTAGAAATACGGTTGCCGTTTTCATCATCGTAGGTTATGTAATAATTGAAGGCACCTGGTTTATAGATTGGCACTTTTATTGATATATCTTGGTGGAAAGAAGACTCAATTGAATAATCCACGTACGAATGCCTATCGAAATCTACATTATATGACTTTGGAACATTTGTATGGAATTTTCCTCCTCTTGCTACCTTGGAAGCGGCATTTAGTTGAAAATGCAAATCAAACAAAATATCACCTGGTTCGTATCCACTAGGTTCCACAGACGGCAAAATTAGGACCCCATTGCTAATAGATTCGTTATTAACCGGTTTTCCAATATTGGACAAACGAAATAAGATTACTCTCTTGTCAGACATTTTGGTTCAATTGATTTCTGGTAGGGAAAAAACTGACAATATTCTTTCCCGAGGAGTAAAGTAAAAGATGGAATGCAGAGTTTGTTACAACAGTATTTGGCATGAAAAGGCAAAATAATTCATCGAGGTAAATTCTTGGTATTTAAATAAAAAAAAAGTTAGTACCACGAGTAGGGAGTGTCGGAGTTTAATGGAACTTAATGTCCACATTGATCCTGGCTACAGATACAGCAATTGTGCTTACATAGTTTTAAGTTATTTTTTAATTGCTTTGTGTATGTTCGCTATGTTCGGGGTCAGCTGATAGTGATGGGAGATTTTGTATGGTTATGATTTGTTGTATGTTTATCCTAGACTGTTTCCCACCCTGAGAAAAAGTTACTTCTGGTTTCGGAGTAGTTATTTGTCTTGGTTTTGCATTTAAAACAAAAAATAATTCTACCAAACATTGATGTATTGGTAGTCAATCTTCATAATTGGAATGAAGGATAAGTATTCCTTGGTATAAAAAAAAGGGGCGAGCTGGGAATTGAACCCAGGGCCTCTCGCATGTTTGTAGTAAATCAACTTATTTCTAAGTCGCCGCCCAAAGCGAGAATCATACCACTAGACCACACGCCCTTTTTTCTCTCCTGAGATATTAACTAGAGGTAATAACGAGGTTATTTTGACTTAGATCTATAATACATCTTGGGTTTCTCTGCAGTTGAAGTCTCTCTGGATACATCGACATCTACTTTGAATCTACTTTTTCACTCATTTCCTAAACTAATGTCCGAGGTCTACCTCAAAATAAAGAAATATAACCCTCCCGAGCCAGCCGGTGTTGCTTAAATCAACGGTTCTGCTATTTCTAACACTATTTTAACTTGAATAAGCGAGTTCTCCAAATACTCATATACCACAGTGTTACTAATCAGAAACTCAATAAAATCTATTCATGTTGTTTTCGCTCATACATGAGAAGAAATATTGTTTAGGCTCCAACGTTTCAAATGGGATTAATTAATTGGAATCTTAATTTGCTAGTATATGTTGTCAATGCTTTTTGTTCTAGTTAGTTCTATTCCACAATAGCAAATAATTCCAATCAATTTCAATCTTTTTGCCTCTTTTTATTATAAAAGTTGAGCACTTTTTTTGGGCAATTTGTTCCAAATTTTGAATAATTTTGTTCGGTTGTCTAGCAACTTTGTCTTTTCTATTGCGAAATTTGCTAAAACAAATACTTAAAAATCAATTGATAAAAATGTGAATCTAAAACATGATCCAAGGTTATTATTAGCAATGTGCTTTTCAAAACTTGAAATCCATTTTCAAAACATCAGAATAAATTTATAAAGTTCAATAAAACAAAGTTTGCGAAAGTAACAATTGTGACTAATCTAATAAAAACTATGTCAATAACTTAAAAATTTTATAAAAACCTACGATAATGTGTTTGATTTCTTAATGACTAGGACTAGAGTTACATTTATAGTAAGTTAAAAAAAGGGTTGATGAAGTAATATATTTCATCTAATCTGTAAGGTTTTTTATGCAATTAAATTGTAAATTCTCAAGCCCAAATTTTCAAAAATATATTATCAAAACTGGGTCAAATATCGGTAACAAGTTAGGCACCTAGGAGCTCAAAATGTAGATATAATTAAGACAGAATTTCCTTTTTTGCAGCCAAGTGTATATATATTTTCATACTTGAGAATATCTGAAATTCAGAGAACCTAAACACAATTGTCGAAACCACACGACTTGCTCGTCTCCCTTTTTTTGCTATTTTTTGTTGTACATTAATGAAGTTGTACACATTTGAGATTAAAATTTTGGAAACAGCAATAACTAAGCCAACTTGGCCATCACAGTACACTATATTCTACCAATTAACTGCTGTGTATTCCACACTCACTACTAAGGTACAAGAATTAAATTTTGATCTCGTTTAAAACGAGAACAAATTGACCGTGTAACAGTCGTATCTTGATAGCGAGTGTTACAAAACAGTTAAAGCGTTCTCAGCGGCATCAATCAATTACAAGATTTGACTGTTTGAAAAAGTTAGCCGACTTCATAAAGAGCTAATTTCCGAAAACTGAAGGAATCAATACTGAGTTCATTTCTCTTCCCTGATAAATTCGGGTAAAAGCAAGGATTGCAGTAAACAGGCTGTTAACACTTATTCAAGTTTTAGGCAAAAAATATTTGTAGATGGGTGTTTGCTGCAGTTGTTTAGGTAATCGTGGGGGTGACGGAAGTCATGCCCAATTATTGTTAGCTGAAAACGAACGAGAGGCCATATCTGCTTTATTACAATATTTGGAAAATCGATCAGACGTTGACTTTTTCAGTAATGGCCCTCTACGTGCATTGAGTACTTTAGTATACTCCGAAAACATTGATTTACAAAGAAGTGCTGCTTTGGCTTTTGCGGAAATAACTGAAAAGGATGTAAGAGAAGTCAATAGAGATGTGTTGGAGCCAATCCTTATATTATTGCAACTGACTGATTCAGAAGTTCAACGTGCTGCATGTGGTGCCTTAGGAAATTTAGCTGTCAATACTGAAAATAAAATCTTAATCGTGGAGATGGGTGGTTTGGAACCCCTAATCAGACAAATGATGTCAACAAACATTGAAGTTCAATGCAATGCAGTTGGTTGCATAACTAATTTGGCTACCCAGGATGATAACAAATCTAAAATTGCCAAAAGTGGAGCTCTTATACCATTAACAAAGTTAGCAAAATCGAAGGATATTAGAGTTCAAAGAAATGCTACTGGTGCTTTGTTAAATATGACACATTCTGGCGAAAATAGACAAGAGTTGGTGAATGCAGGTGCTGTTCCCGTATTGGTATCGTTACTATCAAATGAAGATGCTGATGTTCAATACTATTGTACTACAGCGCTCTCCAATATTGCAGTCGATGAGATCAACAGAAAAAAATTGGCAACCACAGAACCCAAGTTAGTGGGCCAATTGGTTAATCTTATGGATTCACCATCCCCTCGTGTTCAATGCCAAGCTACTTTAGCATTGAGAAATTTGGCATCTGATTCTGGCTATCAAGTTGAAATTGTAAGAGCTAGTGGTTTACCACATTTAGTACAATTATTGACTTGCAATCATCAACCATTAGTGTTGGCCGCTGTTGCATGCATAAGAAATATTTCAATCCATCCATTGAACGAAGCACTAATTATCGAAGCAGGTTTCTTGAAGCCTTTGGTTGGATTATTGGATTACAACGATTCGGAGGAGATACAATGTCATGCCGTATCTACATTAAGGAATTTAGCTGCTTCTTCAGAGAAAAACAGAACTGCATTATTGGCAGCTGGTGCTGTTGACAAGTGCAAAGAATTGGTTTTGAAAGTTCCACTTTCAGTACAACTGGAAATATCAGCATGCTTTGCAATTCTTGCATTGGCTGATGATTTGAAACCTAAACTTTACGAAAGTCACATAATAGATGTGTTGATCCCATTGACCTTTAGTGAAAATGGTGAAGTTTGTGGGAATTCTGCTGCTGCATTGGCTAATTTATGTTCAAGGGTCTCTAATGAACATAAGCAGTTTATTTTGAATAATTGGTCTGCCCCAGATGAGGGCATTTATGGATTTTTAATTAGATTTTTGCAAAGTGGAAGTGCAACTTTTGAACATATCGCGTTGTGGACCATTTTACAATTACTAGAATCCAACAATCAGGATATAAATGCCCTCATCAAGGAAAATGAGACAATTTTGTCAGGGATTAAGAATTTGAGTGCTTCACAGCAGCAAATTCAACAATCGCAGATTAATCAGTCAAATAACGATCAATTTGATGATCCTAAAGTTGAATTATTTAATTTAACTCAACAGATTTTGCAAATTTTAGGTTAAGATGCTAGAATGAATAGGTTATATCTCCTAGATTTGGTGATACTTCCAAACTATTTTAGAGGAAGGTTTATTCAATCTTTGTAAAATAATTATTCATCAATTCTAGTTTAGATCACGTTCCGTACTGTGTTTTCTACAAATTATCCAACTGATTTAATTCTTAACTACTTTCTCAGAAATAGTCATTGGTAAGATCCATTATTGCTTTTGCTTAGGCATATTCGCATATAATTCCACTACCATAATAATGAAATATACAATACTCTATGTGCCAGTACTCGGAGAACCAAATAATCTCAGATTTTTCGAGACTTCGAATTTCATTGAGCTTGATCAAGCAAGGAGAACGTCAGTATTTTATCCAGCGTACTTTCAGTTTCTTGTAATCCGTTTACCAACGATTTGTCACCAATACTCAATTTATCTAGTTTGCTCAACAAATTATCCAACCTTTCCTTCTCAGCAATATTTTGAACATTTTTGTTTTTATCTCTATATAATTGGTCCAACTCATCGTCAACGTTAACTTCAGAGTTTGTTTCTAGGCTATCACTTATTTCACCCGCCTTTGCTATTTCTTTTTCAATGTCCATTCTAACTTCTTCAATTTCATCTAATTTGATCTCTCTATTAATATTGCATAAGACTTCTCTACTAGATAGCAAACTATCACACGCTTTGACATTTAATATGGAATCGTTGATTATGTTTAGTATTCTACTCAACTCATTGAACGTGTTCTGAGATGTCTCTTGTGACTTAAGCAATGCGTTCCTTTGATATATCAACTGTTTAAGTTTCAATTTCTGTCGTTCCTTTGTAGTTAATGCTAAAACTTGATTCATTTCAGATTTCACGTCTGAAAGCTTGCGCGATAGTTGGGTCAATCTTGTAGATAAATTATGCAAAACTATTTGAATTCCAATAATCTTCATATCATTTTCCGTTATTCCCAGTTTGTCAAATTTGATGTAAGTAACATCTTCTTGGATCTTGATCTGTGCTTCTGAAACCTCTCGAGTCCAGTACATTAGGTACAAATTGAAATCAGTTTCAGAAACGGCAACTCCTTTCATATATAGCAAATCTTTAAGAGTATTAGAATTGAATAATTTTGATGAATATGTTGCCTCTTTATGAATATGATCCTTAATTTTATTCATATACTTGTTAGCCAAATTTACAAATGTGTCCCATACAATAAACCTATCTTGATGTAATTCTTGCTTATTGTTGGTACAATCATAGTTACTGCGCAAACCTAATGAATTTAATCCCCAATTAAACCACCATCTCGGTGAAATGTAATCTTTAGTTCGGGGGTGAGGAGGAGTAACAATATTCCAATATGATTCTTTTTGTTTAGCATAAACCGATAACGGAACTAAAACTCTCCGTGAAACCAATTCATTTAATATTCCTGCTATATTTTGGGGAGATCCATAATTGGGAATACTTAGGAAGTGACATAAATTTGGATTGTAAGTCGGGATAGATATTTTGGAATCCAGGATCATATCGTCTTCTACAAGACCAACAAGTAGCGATTGCCATGAGTATATGTTAGCTTCATATCCTTCGGGATTCAAAATCTTTAGTCTTTCAAAATTAGAATAAAGAGAAGGAAGCCTTGACTCTTTGAAAATATTTTTGTTGTATAAGTATTCTTGAATATTTGTCATATTCTTCTAGGACTACTTCATATTTGTTCTTCATTTTTGTAAATGTGCGGATGATACACTTGCTTGCAAAAATTATATAATTATATTACAAAATTATACTGTTGATTAATGATACCTACCCCTATTGTTTATAACCCTAAATTTTTAGCCCATCAAGTTTAATTTCAATCTGATCTCGTAATGCATCAACTATATCCAAAATAGAGGTTGCTGCCGGCGAATCAGAATAATCATCAAAAAAACATTCACCAGAATCACAGGCACGTCCAATTCTGGGATCTAGAGGCACAGCACCTAGATACGGTATGTTTAAATCTTCACATAACTTCTTTCCACCACCAGTTGTTGGCTTAAAAATCTGAGACTCCCCTTGACAATTTGGGCAAACAAATCCTGACATATTTTCAACCAATCCTAGAATATTAATATTTGCTTTGCGGCAGAAATCTATCTCCTTTCTAACATCTAACAAGGCAACTTCCTGTGGTGTAGTAACTATTAATGCCCCATCTATGCCGACTTCTTTCATGTAAGTGGCAACTGATAAGTGCTCATCTGAAGTTCCTGGAGGAGTATCTACTATTAAGTAATCCAAATGCTCTCCCCAGTTCACATCTTTTAGAAATTGTTTGATCAATCCATTTTTTTTAGCTCCTCTCCAAATAATTGCAGAATCTGCGTCGGGTAACATAAATGAAATACTCATTAAACCTAAATTATCAGCAACATATACTGGAGACCATCCCGAATTTGATTCATGCACAGTCTCTCCTTCGGCTCCCAACATTCTCGGAAGAGAAGGGCCACATATATCCAAGTCCATGGCACCTACTTCTAACTGTTCATCTGCTGCTATAGCCCATGATAACATTGAAGTAAAGGTCGACTTCCCGACACCACCTTTTCCACTTAAGACTAATATCTTGTGGTCTATTTGAGATAGTCTCTTGTTTATTTGAGGAATATCTGGGTCCGGACCCTTAGAGATTTGGGAAGTACAGATCTCCTGGTTGGCACAGCCTTGACAAGCATCATCTTTTCCAGCAAACTCTGATTCCGGACCGGGACAATGTTCTGGTTCAGGTGCACTTAAACTAGTTCTATCTATATCTCTACTAGGTGACATATAGAATATATTTAAAGGGTACGATGTTTAATGTTGCACTGTTTAAACATGACAAATTGCTGAATCTTTCAACAAACAATATGCAGGAAATTGAGATAAAATTGCTTACCTAATATATTCTTTATTTCTGTAGAATAACCTAATCATTAGATCACTAGATTCAATCGAGCAACCAGATTTTTCCCTCGTTTTATTCTTATCAAGTTGCACCTGTAGATTTTTGTGTTAACAAGAATCTAGTACTAAAGTTGATTTTGAAGTTATCTTTATCTTCATTACGTAAGAACAAGCAAGACTAAATTTAGTAAAATGCCCGAAATTCAAAAGTCAGTACAAAACTTTTCTGGAACTTTTGTACCATATTGAAAAACTACAAATCTGGAACTTAGGTTATTACTACACTATAAGTCAGATTTTCTGATTAAAAAATTCCTGTTTCCCTTTAATGTTAGAAGAAACCGTATAGCACGCTACCTATTGCGGAATTGGGACCCTTTATTTTCTATTACATCATAATAACAAGGCCATTTAGAAAACAACATCCTAAAAACTATGGGATCTGAAATCAGTAGCCTTTTAGTCTAATCTCAAAATAATCCTTTTCAGCCTCACCTAAACATAGTTGCATAATCTGATATTTAGATTCTTCATTGAAAAACTTACCTAATATCAAATCACCAACCTTTCTTGATATCAATTTAAGTGCTATCGCAACCTCTGTTGAATGATCTGGTTTCATCAAAGGAACATTTGCAAGTAAGAAACTTAAAGCACTTGGTTCCGGTGTTCCCAAAAGTTCTAAATAAGCTTTATAAATACCTGCTCCAATATTCCAATTAGGTAAAACCAATCCTCCTTGTGGAAATTTCGAAATTAGATCTAGAAGATGTTGCCTATCTGACTTTGAATTAGAAATAACTGTATGAGGGCCTAACTCATTGAGTATTGTTGTATGTGCTTGTTCCCACAATCCTACCTTCACTAATGATTCACACTCACTCCAAAAATTCTTCAAGCTTTTCTGTTTCAAAGCAAAAGCTTCATAAATTGTTCTTTTAGGAACCTTTAAAGTATTAACTAAGTACTTTTCTTCAGAAATGGACGGACCCTTCAATTTGTCAACGTTCAAAATTATAAGCTCACGAATTCTTTCAAGAGCCATATTATCGTTTCGCAAGTGACAATAAACTAATATTCCTTCTCTCCAAAAACCTTTCGAGGATAAAAGATCCCCGAACTTTTGCGTAATAATATCAGCATCCACTTCTGCATCAACCAAAAGCTTGGAAAGAAACCATTTGAGTTTGTTATTTAATTTCATTGAATCAATAGTTTTGATATCAACTTTAGAAGCAACTGAATATTCAATATAAAACAGAAAAACCTCAGAAATTGCGCTATTTGTTGGATAACGGTGAGAGAGTGCTCGAATAACTTCAACCAAAGGTATAACAGGACCATAAAATAAAGACAACGCCAAAGCAAGATTCCAAGGCAATTCATCTAACAAATCTTCAACTTCACCTGCAAGGATTTTATATATCTTGATGATGCTATTCGGTACTAACGATGAAAATCCATTTTCTTTCCAAATTTTTAATTGTTGAGATGCAATGCTTCGTACTGCCAGATCATTTGAATCAGCAAGAGTTAAGATTGCAGATAGATGATTGCTATTAGAAGCAATAGAGCTTTCAATGGCTGATTTCAAATCACCGCCGCATAGATAAAGAAAACTCGTTTCTAAAGGATCTGTTTGAATTTTTTTTAGAAGTTTTGCAATTGTTGGTTCATTAAATGATGTCAACCATTTACCGAAACATTGTTTTCTAGCAATTGATGTCAACGTTTCCACTAAAGACCGATCTTTCTTACTCACTTCAGAAAGGGAACCATTTAATTCAATTACATCGAATAAAGCTTCTCCCAATTGTATGATTTCTGCTTCATCTTTTGGCTGGTTCGAAGTGATCAAATCTTGGAATTTGAAATTTGCAGTTTCTAAAATTTGAGGATACTCATTATTCCTCACTATGATAGTTGAATTAAATAATATTTTCAGAAAGATTTGAGGAATATTCTCAAGATAGATGTCGTCAGCTTCATCAATTTCAATATCAGAAATCGGCTCTAGTTGAGATTTGTTTGGAGTGGACATATTGTTTCTTTTTAATGTGTCCTGATTAAAATCACAAAATAGTACATCATCAACCTGTTTTATGGTCAATTGATTCAAATTTTTCATTCCGTTAGCAGTTAAAGGAGTTAATGCAGAATTTAAATCGTTTGCTAACTCTAATTGAACTAACCAATCCTGAGAAGTTGCTAAGTCTGGCTTTATCCGAACCTTTTCAAATACAGACTCATTAGAAATATCTGGTTCATATGCCTTTTCATCAACTATCTCGTTCATATCAATATCTCTTGGGAAGAATCCGACGAGTTGCAGCAAATAATTTAATTCTTCATTTTCCAATATAATTGATCCAGAAGGAGAACCTATTCTCAAATGCAAATCTTCACTTTCGTTTGAATTTATAGAAATATCATTCACCTGTTTGCTCAATTCCTTAGTTCTTTCATCATTTTTGAATTTGTCTAATTCAAAATTTATTTCACGATTGACCAAGTCCCTCTTAATTGCTAACGGATTTTCCAGATTCAGAATAGAGTATTCCCAACCACCTGGAACAAGACAAGTTTGATTACTTAACTTTTGCTTCTTTAGTTCTTGAACGTATTTTTCGTGCAGATATAGCCGAGAATACTCCAATTCTGCGCTATCTTCGTTTGCATCTTGCCTTCTCTTCAACTCAATCAACTCCTTCTGCTCTTTTGTGGTATTTGGATCAAATGTGTCACTAACCAATCCCCATATACTGAAATGCTTAACCTTGAAGATCCAAACATGCACATTGGGATCGTAAGTGACAAATTCCATTCCTTTTTGTTTCTTCAATAGCTCGATATAGTCATTTGTTGTTTGGCCAATCTTTGGATGCATACCTTCGAGAGTTATAGTTGCTGGAACATTCAATTGGGTGCCCAATTTTGGAGTGCTCCCTTCGTAACTTCTGTAAACTTGAACTACTTGTGATTCAATTTTAAATAAGTTGTCAAATAATTCGTATTGTATCGATGTATTATGTTTTTTTGTAATTGAAACCACATCTCGCAAATCAACAGGATAATCAAATGCTACTTGGCCGAAGCCAACTCTTCCGACTATGAAATTTTTTAAATGAGATAATTCATCTGATGTCATTTTTTCCAATTCATTGACTGGTGGGCTAGTCCAATATCCATTAAATAATTTGAGAGATTGATTGGATAATTTTTGCTTTTCGCAGTTGAAAACTTTCTTTTCTTCATCTTGGTTGTTGGTGGAACTTCCAACTTCGTAGGGATATCTACCAAATTCTTTATTGGGAACTTTATCATGGTCATTTTCGGAATCGTCATCACTCTCATATTGTTCATTCAATAATTTATCAGCTAGGACTATATTAGGTATTACCTTTAGTCTTTTTGATTGAAATACCCGGTCAACGTCAATAAGATGATACTTGACAGGCTTTGATTTAATCAAAAGTTTTCTAATTCCTCCGGGTCTCTTTGAATCTTTTCCCCGAACCAACTGTCTGACCACCCTTTTCGATTCCAAATGCTCTGAAATTGGTTTGATACATTCTTTTTCTTTTAAGAGTGAAATATCAGATTGAGAGAAAAGCCCCTTCAAAGCCTTGAAAGACGATGATGATTTTGGCTCTCTAAAAAATTTGAATGTTTGACCCAACCTTCTTATTAATGAAGATTTCGGAACATTCGAAGGCCCCTTTTCTAAATATGAATATTTTCTCTTTCTTTCCGCATTCTCCTTGTTTGGTGGACTTGAAAATATAGATGCTGTAATAGACTGTGGCATGGACTCTGCAGTTGCTTCTAAGCTAGACAAAACTTGAGCAGAGCTATAAGGATTCTTCGAACTAGTACTAAGATCTTGTACTGGTTGTGCTTTAAAAATTGTGCTAGTTGGTATATGCTGCACTCCCAGTGCACCACCAGGGATTGGATTTGTAAACAACCCTGCAGAATAATTATTTGAAAAAACAGGAGGTTCACTTTTTGAATTACTTGATCCAAATAAACCTGATGACTTGGATGTATCACTGGAAACTCCCAACAGAAACGTCTGTCGATTTGCAGCGCCGTTTTCGTTTCCAAATGATTTTCCCAAAGATGGACCAGCTGAAAAAGAGAGAGGGTTAATGGACGGTACACCTTGAAAAATACCACCAGAGCTTGAATTATTCACTTCCGTACTATTCTTACTTTTAGTGAATAAATTATTCGATTTTTCATGGCCACTTATTGACAATGACCTTCTGAATCCTGAAGATGCATTCCAATTATTAGTGTTGTTCAAGAAAGACGCCATGACAATATACAGAATTCACAATTTTTTCAACTTTGATTGCCATAAATTCATTAATTCTCTCCCAATGTATATATAAGCATATATAACAATGAGGTTGATTTCTCGTCAAAAGCTTGACACGTCCCAAAGTGTAGATTCTTCAAAATAAACAGAGTGTAAACTAAGAATTTAGTTCTGAAAATAACACAATTTCGTTCTGACATTTACGCAGAATTTTTTTTCTTGTTTTTATTCTACGTTTCATAATCGAGCCAGGATTATGGTTAAATCTACCAACCAAAATTCAAAATCTTTGCTATATTAGCAAGTGTTGCTCCTTCAGCGAATCAGAGAATAATAGGCACACATAATATTATAACCGAAACTACAATAACCATTTTAACTCATTCTTAGCAAATAATTTCAATTTTTTAATACAACCTTCTTGGTATATATTGAATTGTAATGAATTGTAATTTCGTATGATGGTAGAATTTGGAAGACTAACAGAGTATATATGTAAAAAAATAAATACACTTTCCAGTATACTTAATTAACAAAAGATCTATAATTATCGACAGTTCTATCCCTTTCAACAAATTCAGATTTTAGCCACTTGGCTCACCAAGCACTTCCAATTTGATGCTAGATTCAGCTGCAAACCAAAATTTATCAAATTTCCTCAAATTTCCTTTACTGCTGTAAACTCTGTTTGGTATTCCAACATCGATCAAGTAATGCAATACTTCAGAGTTATCCAAAAGTCCATTTTTGTATGCGAAAAGAAGTCCTGATAAAGGTAAGCCCATTGATATACACCAACGGCAATTTAATTTGAGTGAGTCATCTAGAAGTGTCCCAGAACCTCCATCAATCCCTGATGGAATATCCAAAGACATGATTTTGGCCTGTTGTTGAGGTTCATTACACCATTTCATCAATCTTTTTAAAATTTTCTGATCATTTTCTTGATAAAAAATATCATCGAGATGTTCATCATATCCTTGCAATGCATCTAAAATAAGTTCAACAGGAGTATCTAATTGATTGGTTAAAATATCGAAAAGTTCATCAAGATTGGAAGTTAATACTTTCCCATGAGATTTTTCAAACAATTGCCACTGTTGCTGTAATTCAATATCCATTTCATCATTATTGATTACAAATGCCAAAACTCTCACTCCATGGTTGGTTAAATGACGACCTGTAGCGAATGCCCTACTACCGCACCTGGCACTACCTATTAGCAAGAGTACTAGTGGTGGCAAATTATGATTGTTTTTATTACTCAATCGTGAAATTCCACCCAATGCAATTTGGGTAATTAATTGATATAAATTTGTAGCGCAAACTTCTGTCATTATTGAAGGAGATATGCCATATGATTCAGTAGATAGTCTTTCAATTTCCAATAACTGAACTGGCGAAGCAAGTGGAATAGAAGCAAAGCTTGTTGAATCAATGAATTTCAAACTTTGTCCTACCAAAGAATCTCTATGGCCAAGTCCTGTTACTGTTGATGATGGTGATTTCTTCATCAATCTGTTACCAATGTTATCCCAATTGTCAGTTCTATTCTTATCCAATACCATTTCATCGTTATTATATTTTTCTTTCTTTCCTTTCGCAATATTTCCCAACTTATTATGTGCAACTAACCTTTCATTAGCGTTCACTGTATCTTTCTTCTGAAAATCAGCAAACACAGTTCTTTTGTCAAACATCGCTAAATTTGCCTGAAAGTCAAAATCATTGGATGATTTGATTTGCTGAACATCATTTTCAATATTTAAATCTCGTTCAGCAGAACCTAAATTTGAATTCACTCCGACATTGTTCAATCGAGGAGTATTCGATCGGCTGCGCTGTGTTGATGAATTCGGTGTCCCATTTCGAGCGAAAACTATAGCATCATCTAAAATTGCATCATTGCGAGTAGCATTATTTGAATATTCTTTTTTATTGCTCTTTTGTTTCTTGGACCGCAACATGCCATTATCATTTTTGTCATGTTTGGGCGGCGGTAACTGAACAACTCTTAAATCGGTAATTTGCGAGCTATTGACTTTTAGGCTTGGTATAGTTTGATTAGGTTCAGTAGACCGAACAACATCTCCTAATCTAATTTGTTGACTATCTACATGAGTAATTAGTCCTGATGATTTCGTCCCATCTTTCAAGTTGATTTCAACTTTGTAGTAAAGAAATTCACTCATTCTGTCTAATTACTCTTCGAAAGTTCTCAATAATAAACATAGTACTTTATCAATGAAAAACTTGAAATGGGAGTTTTGACTTCGGCACGCAAAAAGACAGAATAAAAAAATTTAAACAGAATAGATGGCTACTTAGTTAATATATGCTTATACTGACGATTGTACCTTTCCAATCTACACTGGCATTGTTAATAAATTGGTCATTCAAAGAAGATTATTATTGTGTAAAAGATTAGATGCTAAAGATGTTGTATATATCACTTTTTATTTCCTTTTTTCCTTGTTCAGTGATATATGTACATGCATTTTATGGTAAATTTGAAATGACGAACAAAAATTGCAAAATTAACTTTCACATACCTATCGAGATCACAAACAATTTAAAAATTCAACTTCAAAGAAAACAAATAATACTGTATTGCCAATTAGAGTCGAAAACTATAGAACGTCTTAAATGAGGTCCTTTTTTGTGGAACCCGATCCATAAGCAAGAAATCCTAGCTTGACAAATTTTGTTATAGTAGGACTCAGTATGCGTATAATGTTAACCACTTTATTGTGTCATTGTTCCGAATAGGAAATTTTGCCGTGCACATTTGCATTGGTGGCAGGAAATAACTTGAGTCATCAAGTGAGGCGCGAAAACCTGATTTTTCAACCCTCTATATATAACTTTCACTTTCGGGCGAAATTAAATATTTGAAACCAAATTTGAAATATTAACCCTAAAGGATGCCAGAAACAACAATTATTCATTTAAGGGCGGAAACAAAACCTTTAGAAGCAAGAGCAGCTTTAACTCCTGCTACCACTAAGCAACTCTTGGATTCTGGTTTCAAAGTTTATGTGGAGGAATCTTCGCAATCTACTTTCAAAGCAGAGGAATACGAGAAAGTTGGCGCAATAATTGTTCCAGAGGGGTCTTGGAAACAAGCACCAAAGGAAAGGATAATATTAGGATTGAAAGAATTGCCTGAAAATGAAACTTTTCCATTGGTCCATCAACATATTCAATTCGCACATTGCTACAAGGATCAAGCTGGTTGGCAAGATGTATTGAAGAGGTTCCCTGCTGGAAAGGGTACATTGTATGATTTGGAATTTTTAGAAGACGATAATGGTAGAAGAGTTGCCGCCTTTGGATTTTATGCTGGCTTTGCTGGGTCGGCAATCGGTGTATTAGATTGGGCATTTAAGCAAACGCATGCCGATTCAGAGAATCTTCCAGGTATTACACCATATCCAAATGAAGATGAACTTATCATTGATGCTAAGAAGCAGTTAGATACAGCTTTAGCTAAAAATGGCGGAAGATATCCAACTGCTTTGGTAATTGGTGCTCTTGGCAGATGTGGTTCGGGAGCTATTGACTTTTTCAAAAAAGTTGGCATACCCGATGCGAATATTAAAAAATGGGACATGGCAGAAACTGCTCCAGGTGGTCCCTTTCAAGAAATTGTGGAAAGTGACATATTTGTTAACTGTATCTACTTGTCTAAACCAATCCCCCCATTCGTTGACCTTTCTAGCTTGAATGTGGAAAACAGGAAATTAAGAACAATAGTTGATGTATCAGCTGATACTACTAATCCTCACAATCCTATTCCAGTGTATTCCATTGCAACTGTATTCAATGATCCAACCGTTGTTGTCGAAACATCTATAGGACCAAAATTGTCAGTTTGCTCGATTGACCATTTGCCTTCTTTATTACCTAGAGAAGCTTCTGAATTTTTTTCAAGAGATTTATTGCCTTCACTCTTAGAATTACCAAACAAAGATACCGCCCCAGTCTGGGTGCGTGCAAAACAATTATTTGACAAGCATGTTTCAAGATTGGCCTAAAAGAAAGTAAATAATTGAGACTTATATGTACCATATATACTTTAAAATGATCCGGTTAGATTATTCTAAAAAGACATCAACTTTCTTGTTCTTGCTTTTCCTTTTTCTTTTACCGTTCATCAATTTCTTAATATCCTCTCCATCAGTTTCATATTCAGATTCACTCAAAACCCCTCCATCTTCGACATCCAGTTTATTGTAATTATGTCTTCTCTTCATTGTGTGTACTTTCTCAACACTCTCTGGACACGTTACCACACAATTCAATCTTTCTCCTGTATCATATACAGCGATTTGATCTCTAATATTCTTATCAAGATTCCAAATGACTATCTTGCCATCAGACGAAACAGAAATCAATAGAGGTAAACCTTGGCTATATCTTTCGTCATGAAAATAAGAAAATCCTTTCACCCTGTTTGCGTGACCTCTCAAATCAAATTTAGAATTGATTTCTTCAGGGGTGGAGTCCCAAACATATTTCTCATCAAAATTTTTTGTTTGAGGAACAATTTGATCTTGAAAATCATAAAAGCTTATTAATCCATTTCCAAGTCCAACAACCAAGCGTTCTATGCCTTCCAAAAGTATAATATCCAAACACATTAAGGTGCTTTTAAACTTAATCTTTTTAAAAATTTTTGCTGTTGAAGTTTTGTATACCAATAACTGATTTAGAAGACCAACAACAAAGAAACTGCCATCCAACGACCATTTTACAAATTCTCCGATTTGCCCCAAGTGATCTTTTCCTTTGATTTTTAATACCGCAGCTTTCTTAGCAGTCATTAAATTCCATAATCGTATAGTTTTATCTTGAGATACTGAAATTGCTACTCGGCCACTTGGGTGAATAGCTAAATCATTAATTTTCCCAGAATGTCCTTTTAAAATTCCAAAAGTTTCCCAATCCTTAGTTCTCCAGATAATGATCCTTCCATCATCTGATCCAGATAACAACCACTTACCCGACTTCTCAGTACTGTTGATTGTTTCATTATGGTCTTCATTTGAAAACTTCAAAGTGGTGATGGTTCCATTATGACTTAATAAATGACCCAATTCCTTCCGTTTTTGTAAATCGTAGATTCTTATATGTTCATCATTGGAACCGGTAACGAGATAACGTTTAGCCAAATCTATCGATTTGATTGAAAGCGAATGTGCTTGGAAATGAAAAATTGGCTGGAATATAGGATCTCTCTTACCTAACGGATCTAATAGCAAAGATAAACATAATAAATTATGTTCGTAGGATCCAACAAATACTCTGAATTGCAAAGGCAGGGACGTGTTGTTTGGCAGAGTAATATTGTCGGTCTTTGAAGAATCCTTGAGAACCGATTTAATACTTATTCCCTTAGCCCGAAAAGGCTTATTATGATCGTTATTCATACGCTACGTACTTAGATCTCTGTTTGCAAAAAAGTTGATTGTGTGAATCGTGATGAGTAGAAAAATTTCGATGAGCCGCATTCACATTTCGCAACCGAATTCGATGAATTAATTGAATCCAAAATTTGAAGTAAGATTTACAAATTTATCATACGCATATTATTCAGCGAAGAAGGCCAGTGTTGTTTCCATGACAAGTTTCACGAGTCCTCATCTCAGTTTATAATTTTAATGGAAAGAAAGATTAAAAACGGTTAAATTGGAACTGAATAATGACTTCATTAAACCAAAAAGAACCTACATTTCGGTTAGTAAAACTTTCCTACTTATTCAACCATTGGCTTAAACAACTAAATAAATTGCGATGGTATTTTTTCTGTAAAAGATCATCTACTATCATTTGAGTATAAGCTTGCGTCCAAAATCCGTACCGTGAAACACATCGCAGGCTCTCGGTCCAAGCACCCAAAAGTCTTGGAATTAATAAAATAATTCATTTTCCTGGATCTTTATTATTTCAAGGTATGAAATTTTAAATAAAACTGTTGCTTTATATTTCAGAATTTTTCTTAGTTGGGTATAAATGATTTTGAACACCGATATCATAAATTTTTGTAGGAGTTAGTTGACGTCATTTACTTTAAATTTCATTCGAGCGCGAAAAATAACTAGGCGATGTTGATGTACCAAAAAAATGAATAAGAAAACAGGGACATAGACACAAATGGGACATTCTATTTTTTTGGGAAAAATACCTGTGTTGAGTCTTTGTCTATATTGATTATGATTTATATACATGTGCATTATGATGTATGAAACATACTGTTGAATTGAAATGATTGCGTTTCCGACTACAAGAATACAGGTATACAAAATAGTGGCCAGAAAAAAATCATAATAATTCAGAACTATATTTAAATTCAATATAAGTGGTGGCAGTGTTTTTTATTATAAATTAACAATGATTGAATAAAAAATAAAAGGCATTTTGAATAGATTTGTTTCTTTCAGGGACGTGTAAAATCAAAGTAATAAGCCCAGTATTTTCCTCTTCAGACTTCATATACAGCCACTTTACCCCTTGCATATTATCAACAATTTTAGATAATCTTAATTTGTACAAACGCAACTAAAAAAATTTTTTGGAAGCAATGTTCCATTAACAATGAAAACTCACAAAAAAACCAATATGCAATTCTGGCTTCTGTTTACTTTCTCGAGAATATTATGTTTGTGCTATTCCGAGGCGTATGGCCAAGTCGATTTATTGAGGTATAAATGGAGACCACTTTCTCATGATGTTGCAACAGAAAATTCTAATCTTTTGCAAGAAATTACAAGTTTTTAGCCTTAAATTGCTGCAATTATTTCCTAATTCTATTGCTCTTTTTTCAGGTGTGAACTTAACTTAACATCAAGTGATTTATCAGGTTTGGTAATAGATTTGCTTACAACCAGCAAGATCGAGGAAACGTTCATCTTAGTTTCATTATGAAATTGTTTTCAATTGCTTTTACATTTGCAATCTTCATTGCGAATGTCACTGCGAAGTCGGATACAACCCCCGAAATAGAAGTGGTTGGCAATAAATTCTACTTCTCCAATAATGGTTCACAATTCTTGATGAGAGGTATTGCATACCAAGAAAATACTGCTAATGATACCGACATTAATTTCAAGGATCCTTTAGCTGACGAAGATGCTTGTAAACGTGATGTTAAATACTTTCAGGAATTAAATACGAACACGTTAAGGGTTTATGCTGTTAACGCCAGTTTGGACCACGACGCTTGTATGAAAATATTTGGAGACGCAGGTATTTATATCATAGCTGATTTATCAGAGCCTGATATTTCCATTAATAGAGATAATCCAGAATGGAACTTGGATCTATACAACAGATATACAGAAGTGGTTGATATGTTCTCAAAATATTCTAATACATTAGGGTTTTTTGCTGGTAACGAAGTTACAAACAATAAAACTAATACTGATGCTTCTCCATTCGTTAAGGCCGCGATCAGAGATATGAAGAAATATATTTCTGACAAAGGATATAGAAAAATTCCAGTTGGTTACTCTTCAAATGATGATGAAGATACAAGGATTGCTATCGCTGATTTTTTTTCATGTGGCTCGCTTGACGAAAGAGCAGACTTCTTTGGCATCAACATGTATGAATGGTGCGGAGATGCGACTTTTCAGTCTTCAGGTTACAAAGAAAGAACAGAGGAATTCAGTAACTTAACAATACCAATCTTTTTTTCAGAATATGGTTGTAACGGTGTAAGGCCAAGAAAGTTTACAGAGGTGGGAACAATATATTCAGACAAAATGACAAATGTATGGTCAGGTGGAATAGTCTACATGTACTTTGAAGAGGAAAATGATTATGGTTTAGTTAGCATATCCGATGACAAAGTTTCAACATTGAAAGACTTTGATTACTATAAATCTGAAATCAATAACATTAGTCCCACATATGCGAAATCATCAACTGCACTGTCTGACGCCTCCAAAACATTATCATGTCCTGCCTCAAATCAACCAACTTGGAAGGCTTCCTCAAAATTACCCCCTACTCCAGATAAGGAATACTGCAATTGCATAGCAAAATCATTTGATTGTGTGGTGGCAGATAACGTTAAAGAATCACGTTATGGAAATCTATACTCTGAGGTATGTGGCAAAATTGATTGCTCCGATATTTCAGTGAATGGCTCGAAAGGTGAATATGGCGACTTCTCCTACTGCTCAGACAAAGATAAGCTTTCATTTGTCTTAAACTTGTATTACCACGATCAAGATAAACACAAGTCTGCATGTGATTTTGACGGTCTGGCTTCCATCAACAAATCTGCTTCATCTGCTTCTTGCTCAGCTAAGAATGGGAACAACGCAAACACCAAAGCTTCAGGTTCGAAGTCTGCATCCGAGGATTCATCTTCTAGTTCAAGTACTTCTGGTTCTACGACTTCGACTAAAAGCAGCTCTGCATCAATCACTGTCAGGAAGATGTCCAATATCGAACTTGTAATGCTTTCGACAGCTATAACATTTTTTGCAAGTGGTATAGTTTTTTTGATTTCATAATAATACTTGACATGAAAGGTATCAAGAATATATTATGCCAAACTATTTGTGTCCAAAAGGTAAAACAGGATTAAAGTTTCACATTTATGTATTATTTAGGTATCATAAATATTTCATTTAGTGCTTTAGTATCCATTACTGAGGCTCTTTTTTGTTTGATCCATTTAGACCGACTAGAAAGTCTCAGGGTAATTATTTCATTTGAACGTGTTGAAGATTCTACGGCTGTCAATGACTTAAAATTTGATCCTAGGATTTCAGGGCTAGCCTGTTGGTTTTCTACAACTTCGCCTTTCCTCTTCTTTGATTTCGTTCTTTCGTTCGTATCCTTATTTTCTGATTTTCTTTTCTTTTCCCTTCTACGATCTTTCTTGTTTGAGGTCTCTTTTTCAACTTTTAACTTAATCTTTTCTTTACTTTTGAGTCTTCTCTCTTTTTTCTTCGATTTATCTCTCTGCAGTTTGATGGATTTCTTCAAATCTATGTTTGAATCTGACGAAGGCTCCGTTTTATTATTCGATATATTTTTTTTCGATTCCACATCCCAGGTACTTCGTATCACTTCTCCTTTAATAAAATGCATGCCCCATTTACCGTTTATGATGTTCTCTTTTCTTTGTCTGTCCAATTCTTTGTTAATCTGCTCTTCTTTTCCGTTTAATCGACCTAATATTCTTTGAAAAATATCTAGTCCAGCACTGTCTGTGCTGTCAATGTCGTCTTCATTACGTTTCTTAGCTAATTTGGCTCCTAGACCTACATTATCACCTTTTATGTGTACCTTAACGTGTGTAGTCACTGCATGTTCAACCAAGCCTAAACCCTTTCCAGGTTCCCAGCCCAATTTTTCTAAATATTGATGGCCGAATCTTGATGTATCATTAGACCATCTGGTATTTCGTGGATCATTACCGAACCGTTGTTTAATTTTTGTTCCAGCTAGTCCCATTTTGCTTAATTTCGAAACTTCCGAGTACTAATTTTTTTTACATCATCTCTTTTTTAATCTCATCGTCTCATTTCATTACAAACACACTACCACTGATTATACACCTAGAATTGATAACCAAGGCTCTTTAACCCAAAATCCTCCTGTAGGAATTTCTTCAATACATCTACTTTCTTTGAGCCAATATATTACGGACAAGAAATCATTAGCACCTAAAATTGGTAGAAGTTTCATGTACAACGTCTTTCTTGGTATTCCTGGTCGGTAATGAATATAGTGTAAAATTGCAATTATTATGTTTGTCCACATTTGTTGATTAATATTACCGTCAACATCAAGCCATATATGAGAGCATGCTTTACCCGTTGGTACAGGAATAATTCGAATACCCTCTTCCATTTCACTGTTTTGGAGAACAACTATGTCACATGAAAGGCAGTCCTTGTTTACCAATCTAGATTCATATCCTTCAAATCGATAGTTTTTATCAACATGAATTAATTGAACTTTTTCGGATGAGATAACTCGCAAAAGGCTTGCAATCTCTCCACTTTGAATTCCTTGAGATAGTATCATTCCTTTTGATACCTTCAATAATGATTCTAGATTCTGCTCAAATTGTTCAGCCTGTTTAAAAAAATTCTTGTTAGTTTTCACTGACAACGCACCAAAAACTTTATCAGTCAATTTGAATTTACCAGTCGAACCATCTTCCACGAAATATAACAATTCTTTATCCTTGATCATAGATGAAGATGCTTCTTTCGTGATATCTTCTCCAAAACCAGATAAGACATCATTGACTTTTGCTGAAGAAAAATTATTTTCAGATGTTGCAAAAATAGCTTTTAAAATAGTTCTTACATTGTCGTTTGGTTGCTTTTGCAATGGTTCATTTTCGTTGAAATATAAAGGAGTAACCGAGAGTATTAATTCTTTTTGCCTCATTGAATTATCTTCCAATTGATCAAATAAATCTTGTTGATATTCCAAAGATATAGTACTTGCATACGACAGTTGATTGTCTTGAACTTTGAAAAATAATGGACATCTGTCTTGAATTTCAATGGTTGAACCATTGCAGTCTTTCCACAAGTCTAAAAAAAAAGGTAAGTTGATATTTTCAAGATCTTCGGTCGATACGAGGCTATCATCAATTCCATTCAAAACAATTTTTTCAAATTCTTCTACTCCTTTAGATACTGCCTGCAATCCTCCAATGTGTTTCCGAACCAGAGTCCATTTATTTCTAATAGTGCTTGCGTCAAAACCTTCAAATAATTCAGCAATTGCTAGAAAATTTATCGAGGATTTTGAAAAACATTTGCATATACAAACAGCTCGAAAAAGAGTAGTAGCATCAGTCTTCTCAAATTTAAAAGTCCTCGAAAAACGGATTGGATTTCTTCCCTCTTTTTTTTGAATTTGCTTTTTCCTTTTTCTGAATTTTTTTGACACTAAGTTCTTTATCCTTTGCTCATTTTCAGAAGATACCGGCTTCTCTGTTGACTGGGATTCAGCATCTGATATTTTTCCAGAAATTTTCTTGGATGATTTTAATCTTTTTGTCTTCGAAACATTTATCCTTGACAGGTTTGAAGTACCGAGCGACGCCAATCTCGTTTTATTTCTTCCATTGAGAGTTATTTGATACAAGGTTATTTCACTTTCCACAATTCTTCTCTCTGGTTTATTAAAATTTTGAACATTTCCTTGATCTTCAATACATTTTCTCTTTATTTCTTCAATTTGAAGTTCAGTTGGTTTAAAACCTTCCTCAGTGATTATTAGTATTCTTCTAGTAGAAGGCTGGCCACTTTTCATAAAAGAAACATGTTGAACTTCAAGCTTCTTAGCTGTTATTAACTGAGAAATATCACGTGCTAAAGTTTTCATGTCTGTTTGTGTCGTTGCTCCAATCTTCTTATCCAACAATCTTCTTAAATTCGATGAAGTATAGGCAATTCCTCCCATTTCTTTCAACAACTCTAGGAAAGCTTCTTTTCTTTTACGTCCTTTCAAGGTTTCTCTAACAATAGGAACCAACTTCTGTCGTCTCTTCTTTGGAATATCGATAGTTGGAGGTAAAATGGGCTTCAATTCATCTATTTGTGCTTTATTAATGAAAGAATCAATTTGATTTTGAGTATCAATATAACTTGGATCATTTGTTCGTTCATTATCTCTATTTTTCAAATTAAAAAATTTATCATCCTCTTGATTATCAGCTTCGTTTTCAATCTCGGTATAACTTGCAATGTTTCCGATTCTCCTTTTTGATCTTGAATCGAGTAAACTTTTCGGATCCGTTTCAAAGTCAAATCCATCAGTTTTCCGCTTCTTCGAATTAGTTGATGATTCCTTGGCGTTTGATCTTTTCTTCATTACGTCCACTAGTGGTGATTTTGGAAGCTTTCCCAAGTTTATGTACAAAGTTTTGTTTAGATAATCTAGACTTTTGTGTGAATGTTTTGGATTGGATCGATAACATTTGTGATTTCCGATTTGCAAATCAGAATAATATTTCTTGATAAAGTATTTAAAAAATTTCGCTTTTCCTTCAAAATCATAAGCCCTAATTAAGGATATATTCATATTCTCATCAGAATAATTCTTTAGTGGAATCAATTTCTTTTCATCAGACATATAGCTCACTAAACTATCAACAAATCTTGTTACTAGCCTATTCAGTGGGTATCCTGTAAGAATGAGAATGAGATCTTTTGATTTAATTCCTTCTGACTTTGCTATTTCGGCTATTTTATGGACTTGATTTGCAAAAGGAAAGAATACATTAAAGTTAGGACAAGACTCAGGTTCTAACCTCAGATCATCATCTTCCATGCTAGCACTGTCGACCAAATTGACAATATCAACATAATCAGATATATTTATTGGGTTCTTAGGAAGATCTTTGACATATTTGAGAGCGTAAATTTGCCTCCCATCATTTGGATCTTTCACCGTTACCTTTTCAATATAATTATCACTGTGAAGTTGTTCAACTATAACACCAAAAAATTTAGAAGCGGATGATGTTTTATTCATTCGTACTTCTGCTTTTAAGTCTTTAAATGATCTGATTTGATTAGGTGCAAATTTGGCTGCATGAACTACGTATTGTCGTAATTTTTCAAAACTTCTAAAAGCAAATTCATCAGATGCCTCTGAGTTGGCTGAAAATACTGCAAATTTAGAATGTATACTCAAATTTGTATGTTGTCTCGCCTTTTCATTGAATACACTTCGTCTAATGATAAGCCCAAGCTCCTCGAGTTTTTTGAATCTTATTGGAAGAGAACGGGGATCCTGGCCAGTAGCTTTGCATAAATCAGGAGAATATACACCTTTCTCTCCATACTTGGAGATTTCACATAGTAATTGGAATGGCTTTTCACCAAGCAAACTTCTGAATTTTTTGTTGGTCGAACCAGTCAAGTAAAACCATTGCACTTCAGGGGTCGGAAGAACATAAAGAGTATCCTCGGATCCATAAGTCTCAATAAAGTCTACGTACTGCGGCAAAATTGAAATTGGCAACGAGTTCTTTATTACAAACAATTTCAATTCTTCAGATTCTTCAGAATCAAAAAATAACCATTGCCATATTGTTTGTTTTTGAAATTCATCAAGAACTGTAGTATTAAGTTTATTGCTAATATTGCTCCACAAATTCAATAGATTCAATCCATTTTGACCAGAAAATGACAACTTTTCTAATACATATGATACGAGTTCAAAGGGTGTGCACGAGAACAGCATACTTCTTGCTCAAATTCAATCATTATTGTAAATTGTTTTTCGTGTTATCACATTTGGTAAAGCTCTTCAA
This sequence comes from Scheffersomyces stambukii, assembly GCA_002245345.1. Taxonomy (NCBI): domain Eukaryota; kingdom Fungi; phylum Ascomycota; class Pichiomycetes; order Serinales; family Debaryomycetaceae; genus Scheffersomyces; species Scheffersomyces stambukii. The sequence continues at coordinate 144,721 of NBZC01000018.1, forward strand.
CCCTCAAATTCGTGCGAAGCTGAAAAATTCTTAGAGTCTAGTAGTTTTGGAATGCGATAGTTTTATTATTATTCACAGTTTCTCTCTACTCGTTCCATGCAAATAAAATGGAAGACTCGGAAGATGAAGCATTGTGCTTATCTGAATACGCTTTGGCAGCATTACAAGAATTTAAATTAGAGGAAAACGAAAAGTTGAAAAAATTTGAAGCATTATATCAGAAATCGGAAGACCAATTTGATCAACTAAGAAAAGTCACAATTGATGAATTTAAGGAAGATTGGCAATTATCTCAATTTTGGTATTCAGACGAAACAGCAAAATTATTAGGAAGAGCATTGTTAGATGGAGCGAATGAAAATACTGTTATTGCCATCGCTAGTGCCCCTTCTGTATATGCGGCAATTAAGCAATTTCCTTCCTCACAAGTTCCAACCAAGAATATTTACTTACTAGAATTTGATCCCAGATTTGAGCTCTTGGCAGGTAAAGAGCATTTCAGTGTATATGATTATAATCATCCAGACAAGATCCCTTCTCATCTTCAAAATAAGTGTCACCGATTGTTAATTGATCCACCTTTTCTTGAAGAGGAATGCCAATCCAAATCTGCAGAAGCTGCCAGAAATTTGCTAGTTTCGAAAGATAAAGGTGAAACATGTTCAGAAGATATAAAATACAAATTGATAACGTCGACTGGCGAAAGAATGCAAGATATAGTGCAACGAATTTATCCCGAAGTCAAAGTTACTACATTTCTACCTGAACACAAGAATGGTTTAAGTAACGAGTTCCGGTGTTATGCAAATTTTGAATCAAATTATTGGAAATTTCAGTAGCATCATTAACTATGTATTCGTAAATGTAATATTATAATACGATGTGGTATTCCGAAAGAATATTTTGTTACCCGGATATCCCTCTAGATTTATGGTCTGCATATAAAGCTCTTCACGTTGTGCAGTAAAGTACTTAAAAAAATTTTTCGTTTTCAATTCTCCCCTAAACCTTGTCTTGTCCGGTTCATTTTTTAATTGGGTTTATAAGAATAGTCAAGCTCAGACAGAATCAATAGCCATCTTGAACAATGTCATTCTCGGATTTCTCAAAAGTTGAAACCATCAAATCATTGAACGAGTTCTTGGGCGATAAGTCTTACATCGACGGGTAAGTAGACTTTTTTGAGTAGAAACATTTGATTCAGAATCAATGGTGGTATGGCTGTTAATATCGTATCAATTCTTTTGGAATTAATTCGATTGTCAGCAATAACCAATTCATTTTAAGCGTAGTTCTAACTGTGAATGATGAACTTAATCTTTGGTCCGTGTTTATGAGGTGGATTCAAGACCCACCGCATGAGTGACAAAGGAGATTTAAATCTGTTGGCTGACATAGCAAATTTGAAATACGTTAATCAATCTTATGCTCATTAATTTATTAACCATATACTAACATTTTTCTAGTACTTCTGCTACTCAGGCTGATGTTACTGTTTATAAGGCATTCCAAAAAGAATTCCCTCAATTCTCAAGATGGTTTAACCACATTGCGTCTTTCACTGAAGAATTTTCAGACTTGCCTGCTGGTAAGGCCCCAGCTGCTTCTACTGAAGCTGAAGAAGATGATGATGTAGACTTGTTCGGTTCTGATGATGAAGAGGTTGACGAAGAAGCTGAGAAGTTGAAGCAACAAAGATTGGCTGAATATGCTGCAAAGAAAGCAGCAAAGGGTCCAAAGCCTGCCGCCAAGTCTATTGTTACTTTGGATGTTAAACCATGGGATGATGAGACTGACTTAGACGAGTTGTTGGAGAATGTTAAGAAAGTTGAATTAGATGGTTTGACTTGGGGTGCTCACCAGTGGATTCCAGTTGGTTTTGGAATCAAGAAATTGCAAATCAACTTGGTTGTTGAGGATGCTAAGGTTTCTTTGGATGATTTGCAGGCTGCTATTGAAGAAGATGAAGATCATGTTCAATCAACTGATATTGCTGCCATGCAAAAGTTATGAGTCTAATATCAGTGTTTATTTGAGTAACTTGATAATTGGTCAAATTGTGTAAATTGATTTTACTATTTCCCATTTTGACTAGAAGAAAATTTCAGTATTTTTCATTAAGTTTTCTTGGTATAGTTGATGTAATTCTAAGTCGATAATTATTGCAACTCATTCCACACTTCAAAGTAGGCAAAGGTTCCCAAATTTTCGACTAGAATGATTTATGATTTATGTTCATGTAGAATTAGATTCATTGCAAGATATTTTTCCCTTCTTTGAAAGATAAACTTTCAATTGCATTTATCTCACACTAAAATTCACTGATTCTAAACAGGTGGAAATCTATTGACTAACATAATTGAATGGAACTACTGCAAGTTGAAGTATAATATTTACTACAAATGTATCCTTAGAATTAAGTTATTGATGGTGATACATTATTGTTTTTACCTAAAAATTATTAAATAAAGAACCTCGAGTGTTGCTGTTACCTTCAACCATCACTGCTAAGTCTTCAAGGGCTACTACCATCACATTCCACATACTCCGATAGAGATATTTTATACTGTACATCAGTTCCTGTACACCATTTGGCCTATCTTCAGTAATATCAAACCAATCAGTGCATATTGTAAGTAGCTTTTCGTAATTTGTATTTATTTGGAAGTATTTCAGAATTCATATAGGTTCAGTCCAAATTGGCAAGTTCCAAAACAATGCTACAACTGAAAAACTGTACAGCACAACTACTGATGCAAATTTAGTTGTGACCCAGTTCTAGATTAGCTCTTACGCAAATGAAATTTTTAAAGAGAAAGCTGTTCTATGTCAATTTATCGAAGTTCGAAGTTCAACAGAAACAGTCAAAAATACAGGACCTACTTTCACAGATTTTGCCAATTGACCACATCTAAACAACTAGCTTACTTTTCTAAGATGTCTATATGATAGTTTATTTATCAAGCAAATATTTGATACAAGTTTGTTCAAGTTTGTTCAAGTTTGTCGAAGTTTGTTGGGGAAGTTCTTATTTTCATATTAGCACAAAATATTCGTGAAATTACGATAAAAAAATTACTGACTCGACTAGACAATTCAGGCCAAACTCATCTAATTACTCAACAAATAACTGTTAATTTCAAGCAGTTGATGATTAGTTAATTTGATTCAGCAGTCAATTTTTCAATAATACTTCAGTTTTTATTAAATTCCTTAGCTCAATGGCGACCAATGAATCTAATTCGTCAGGAGTAAGCTTTCGGCAAAAGAGCTCAACCTTAGTCTATCGACATAACGTCTTCCCAAATCAAATTGATAGGAACTTTGAATTAGACGAAATCATTGCAAAAACTTCCCAGCTAAACATTGACCCTAGTAAGAAACAATTTAGCGATATATTTGTGAATATTGTAAATCCGATGGTTTTGACTGCAATTTCGGCATTTGTACGGTTGTACAAAATAGACTTTGCAAATAAAGTGATATGGGACGAAGCCCATTTTGGAAAATTTGGTTCTTTTTATTTGAAGCATGAGTTTTATTTTGACGTTCATCCTCCACTAGGAAAGTTGTTAATTGGGCTCTCGGGATTTCTAGCGGGATATGACGGTAATTTTGACTTTGAACTGGGGAAAGAGTATCCAGAAAGCGTTAACTTTGTAACCATGAGAATTTTTAATTGCATATTTGGGATTCTTTGCACTCCTTTGGCTTATAAAACCGGTGTCCTTCTAGGTTTCGATCAATGGACATGCTGGTTTATCGGTTTACTGGTCATTTTTGAAATGCTATCTTTAACTTTAGCAAAGTTTATACTATTGGATTCAATGTTGTTATTTTTTGTCATATTTGCTTACTATTCTTTGGTGAACTATCATGTTCTAAGAGTAAAGGGCGAATTGTTGACATTCCGAGGCTTTAAATGGTTGGCTATCACAGGATTCTCAATAGGATGCGTATGTTCGGTTAAATGGGTTGGTCTCTTTTTGACTCTTTTGATTGGGTTTTATACTATTTATGATTTGATGATCAAAACCTTTGAAGTCATCTCCACTTCTGAATTGACCTTTATTACTTATTTGAAGCATTGGATTTCACGTATTATCACTTTAATTGTCATCCCAATTTCAATTTACTTACTTGTTTTCAAAATTCATTTCATGCTATTATACCGTACTGGTCCAGGTGATGGTTCAGTATCAACTTTATTGCAAGCATCATTGGAAGGAAATGATTTACAATCCGGCCCCAGATCCGTTGCTTATGGTTCATTAATTACTTTAAGATCACAAGGATTATCGCCCAACTTGCTACATTCACATAGTCATAATTATCCAGAAGGATCCCAGGAACAACAGGTCACGACCTATGGTTTCAAAGATTCAAATAATGATTTTTTGGTGGAATTTGGAATAAAATATGGCTTAAGAAACGAATTCTCTACTTTAGATCCACTCGAAAATGAAACAGAAATTGCATCTAGCGATTTGTACCACACTCTTCTAACAGATGGAGCAACAATAAGATTAACGCATTTCGTAACAGGCTATTATCTTCATTCAAATGCAATAAATGCTCCGGTATCAAGGAATCATTACGAAGTATCATGTTCAGGAGAACTTGAAATAAATGACCCAAAGGATGAGTGGTTAATTGAGATTGCTGCACAAGAAAAATCACCAAGCTCGAATTTTCAAAATGAAAACTTGAAAGAAGTTCATCCGGTTTCAACTAATTTCAGATTGAAAAACAAGCAACTAGGATGTTATTTGGCCACCACTGGCTATTCATATCCAGCATGGGGGTATCAACAAGGAGAAGTTGTTTGTAAGCATGCTATTTTTTCTAGGGATAAAAATACTTGGTGGAATATTGAAAAACATGTTAATAAAAAGTTAGAAATACCATTGAAGGCTTATATACCACCAAAACCAAAATTCTGGAAAGAATTTACTTTACTTAATTATGGAATGATGGCGTCAAACAATGCGCTTACTCCTGATCCAGATAAGTTTGATAAGCTAAGTTCTGAGTGGTGGGAATGGCCAATTTTAAACACTGGATTGAGAATGTGTGGCTGGGGCAAAGATGATACCAAGTATTTCTTGATGGGAAATCCATTTGTAACTTGGTTTTCAACTGCAAGTTTATTTGCCTTTATTGTTTATCTCTTGGTCGTAGCCTTCCACTTTCAAAGACAGGAACCTTTATGTAATGTTATCGATGATAATTGGGACTCATTTCTATGTCAAGGTATCTTTCCATTTATTGCTTGGATGCTAAATTATTTTCCTTTTATCCTAATGTCAAGAGTCAAATATTTACATCATTACGTTCCAGCTTTATATTTTTCAATTTTGGTGAGTGCTTTCATTACAGACAGGCTAGTTCGAATTATACCCAAACAAGGTCGAGTCTTGGTGTTTCTTACTCTTTATTGCTGTATTTTTGGGTCATTTTGGTATTTTAAAGATTTTTCTTTAGGAATGGAGGGTTCATCGAAAAGTTATTCACATCTCAAATTGTTTAAATCGTGGATGGTGTAATCTGATTCAAACATAAATAAGTTGATGTTTTACTTAATAAGACATATGAAAGAATGTGTAACCTTTCAAGTTGACTACATGAGTTCAACAATTTAGATTTTTGTTTAATGCACAATCGGTCAACAATTTCACAATTTGCATCCATGATTACTTTTTGTTATTATCTGTTCAATAATAATATTCCCAAATGCTGGGATTTCGGGTCAAATACAGGCTATCGAACAGCATAAAACAATCATATTGTCATGATAATATTTTGCGAACTTTTATTAGATAATGATAATACTAATTTAACAAGTATTTATATTGACTGATTCCTATGGGAATATACTATTGTTAGTTAACTTTAATATCTGAATAACAGGTGTCATTGCAGGTTATGATTTTCTTAATAATCAAGAAAGAATACTGTCACATCTTGTGTCTTAGGAATCATTTAAAGGTTTAAGTGTTGAGCTTTATCTAGATTTTGATCTAATTTTTAAAAAACTACTGTTGAAAATTAGTCTTCATCTTCTCAGCAGATCTTAAGTTAAAGAGATCTCGGATGCCATTAATACTTTATTTGTTAGCAATCAGAATCAATTATCTTAATTAGCTACGAAAAGTTACATAACTATCTTTGATTAAAGAGAAATTTACTAAATATTTATATTTGATAGAAACAATGAACATGTATTCATTAGAGTATCATAATTGTGTCATTAACAATGACTTATCTAGTCTTTTCATGATAAGCAGGCATTCGTTTCACAATTGTTTCAAAAACAATTTCACAACAATTACAACATTTCTTTACTATCCCCTTTTGTAGTCAAGACAAGTTGTGCTGATTAAGGATCCTTACATGAAATATCTTCATATCCTCTAGTGTAAATATTTTATGATATTCTCATTCACTTTATAATGTTAAATTAGAATAATTAGCGAAGATATATACACAAGTATAACACGGATATCGATTTTGTCAAAAGTTTAATAGTTGAGTTCGAATCCTTAGAAGAAAAAAGATAGCATGAGAGTAAGGAACTACAGATTACATCTTATACAAAATATTAAGAACATGAACTCTGAATATATAATTAACTTAAGTTCAGCTAGGAAATTGATATTTGGACTTCAATAGGCTTTGTGCCAACCCTATTCCCCTTTTAGATTTAGCCCAAAACTTGAAAGCTATCTTAACTTTCATGAATGGGAATACAGCTTTTAGACGAACTTTTTCAGGGTTCCTATAACTAATTACCTTGACGTCCCTGAACTCCGATCATATTTTTCATCCTGATATCCCTACAGATGTTAAGAATACTTTAACATCATATAGATTCTTTTATTAGCGGTGACATTAACGAATCCGTTTGTGAAGAATCTTGGGTACTAATTAACTAATTAGTTGGTAAGGATTGTTATGATACCCTCTGTGATATATTTGGTAATATTACATTTACCAAGGCTACTCAAATCATTAATAAATTAAATACGCAAGGTAAATTTGATGCTCTTGACGTGACGCGGTTGTTCGATAAGGTCCTTAAGAATTTCACAAGTTCAGAGATAAGTGACATTTTTGCGCTTCAAACCCTTTCGCCATCGTCGTGGAATCCCATTGTAAGTTATTTCAACACTCAAAAGACTGATGATCCTGAAACAACTTTTAGTTTTGCAACAGTTCAATACTCTGCCGAAGATCTTTCGTTATAAGACCTAACTTGTTACTCTTCTGTTGGAATCTATAAATGTAAAGAGCCGAAAACTTCTCACGACACTTCCACCTACCTTTTCTGGAAAAAAAAGTCCATTCGCTGCAAGTTTTGTAGCTTCACGTGTTAAAAGTCACGAACGCGATATTCTTCCCATTTCACGAGAGATATTCATTAGCCAGCTAACATACTGAATCTCTTCATATTAATGATGTTTGTGGTCCTCAAACTTTATCATTTCAAGATCATTAGTATTTTACACCCTCGTTTATAATGTTTCTAATTATATTTCGTATAACCTCTAGTTAGAGTTAATATTCTGCATATATCGTACGGTTTATTTGATCATTACCCAGAATCCTTTAGGACTTTACATTCTCATACTGGGTTTGAGTTTTTGAATAAAGAAATTCAAGTTTCTGAAGCAGCTTGGAACTCAACTTAATATAACAATGTCTAACCATTCTTATCTGAATGGTAACGCGGAGAGGTCCCACCAATATTTTCTTCAAGTCACTAGATCACTAATCTATCATGCCCATATGAATTCGTCTCTTTAGTCTGAAACATTGACACGATATTTCTGTAATCCTATTCTTCACCTAAGAAATTTGAATGTTTTGCTCTTGATTATATTCCAAAAATCTCCAATACATTCTTTAAAGAACTGCTCTATAGTCATCTTCCTGGGATTTGAATCAAATCATCACACATATCGATTCTTGGACGTTCTAATTATTGAAATATTCACGGAGGTTCACGATAGGCTTGATATAAATCTTCCTCGCAACTTATGGCACATTCTTCACTTGATTCAAACATAAGAATTGCCTTCTATACACCGGTGGTATCTTATCGAGCTCCAAAACAAAATCTAATAACACTGTTGACCCAAATCATAACTTGCTTGACTGATAATTTATATCAATTCTTGTCTCTTGCTTTGAGATTTATTCTCCATCTTATCAAGAATACACCCCTTTCATGATTCTTACCCTGCTATACCTGTCCTTCATTTTCCATCTGCACATCTTTATTCACAAATTTAAGGACTGTCTTCTTGTCTTCACCTTCAAAGTCATATCACTGATCCTGATTGGGCTACGTTATCCGAAGATATGGGATACGTCTCTAGCCACCATTGCTATTGCTACTTAACTCTGTAACCTCAGTTGTGTATTCGCAATATGTGTAAACAGTCCATTCTATGTCCAGATCACATACTTAGGTAAGAAGTCATTGAAAAAGAATCTTATTCACTCCAACCATAAATACATGAGATATAACCACTCACCTTAACAATTGTATAATACAAAGTGTCATGTCGAGGATTCTTTTCTATCAAATCCGAAAACGCTTATAAGGCACGTCTTGCGGCTAGTGAAATTACTCCAAATTTCGATACCACAGTCACTTTTGCACGTGTTGTTATTGTAAGCTGTCAAGAAGCTTACTAGATGATTTTATGTTGAAAGGTATTGGTGCTCATCATTGGTAAGAATATGACTATATATATATGTTATTGTCCTTATAGCACTTTA